>CAXIVR010000010.1:60517391-60617391 GCA_964035755.1 Teleogryllus oceanicus
AAAAGATCACATCAACGACAGCGTTTACAAATCAATAATAAAACCATCGATAAATTACGTATGCCCCATACATTAACCAATTACGAATAATTCATAATAAATGTCTAAGAAAAAGTATCCAAGCTCCATGGTTCTTTAGTAACAAACAATTATACAAAGAGCTAAAAAAATCCCGAAATCCCCGACTACGTCAAATCATCCAAAAATATGAAAAACCTTCCCGCACTTGTCGGCTTTCCGCTTGTTGATGGATTCGTAATTCCTGGCGTGTCAACTGCTGAGGCGATTAGTCCCGTAAGTGTAGTGCATGTTATTTCCTCGTAAGGTGGCGGTGATGTTCCCCCGCTGGATGATCAGATCCGGCGCCGTCTTACCTGTCGGCTGGCCAGATTGCCCCAAACAGGTATCTCCCACCGGTGAGGCACTGCCCGAGTCGAGACAAGCTGTAACCACCGGACCGGTCTCCCGGAATATGTAGTAGTGTTGTGAATGTAAGATATGTATGTGCAAGTAAGGAGTGAGGGTAGGATAAGGACGGGGAAGGAAAGATCGCGCACGGTTCGTGACCCGACATGACCCGGTACGTCTCCGGCATTCATCTACCGATCAGAGGGGCCGACAGCTAGAACTCTCCTCCCGACAGCACCTGAATTTGACTTAGCTATGTAGGTAGTGTCGAAAATCCTGCTACTATCGAGATTCGATCCTAGGACTTCTCGGAGAGTTGCATCAGTTGATAGCCTGAGCCACCTCTCCCTGTGTGACAAATTGGCAAAATATACACACGACCCTGCAAAATAGTTTTACCATAACCGAAATAAATGTTCAACCCCCTAAATCTCAACTAGTTAAATCCCATTAAACTATTACGTTATAAAACATATTGAATCAAATTGTAATCTAAGAATCTCCTAAATTGAACATTCCCAAATTAAAGTGGATTGGTTTAGCCTGAGGATAATTTTCCTTAATGTAAAGTATTTATGTATAAACAAGTTTGAAAGGCAGCAATTCAGTTCACATGTGTTTCCATTCTTCTTACTTATCAAATCCGTAAACGCAAACTATCTGACAAGGAATTGATCAATGCGGTTCGTTCATGCAGAGATATGTTGTCACATGTGAGCAATATTGCATTATATCTCGCCACTGGTAACATCATCAAGCATCAATTTGGAATTCTTTCCCGGTTATTCATATTTCTTCCTTACATTTTTAACACTTTCCCGTATGTAATACTTTTCTAATTCTAATTAAACCCAAAACATAATAAATCATCGTTTTTATTTACAACTAAAAAGCAAAAAGCTAACATGGTACATTCAAAATAAATATCACAAGATTTTTGGTCTTCATCCTCAGAGTGGAGTTACTATGTAAATTACTTATGACTGCATTGGGTATGTATTTTTTGCAGATTTCGGGAGAAAGTATCCCCAAAGTTCTTCAGAATGCTTTAAGACGCAATGAAACAAATAGCATAGACATTTTATCATGAAATTAAGGATGAAAATGGTTATGATAATGATAACAATAATATTAACTAATATATAATAAATTTCAATACATAACTACGAAAGTCGGCGAAATATCAGTTTATGCAAAATACGTACGTTTGTGCTGTTGAGTTCGTTTCATGAATTAGGATCGATACAATGTTTAGAGCGCTTCTGTAAGTCGTTCACACTTCAACGAAATCACACGCATTTTATGACATTTGAAAAAGCTCTGACAGTACTATGTGATGAGAAATACGTCCCTAAAGAACACATTCTCTCCCAGACTCATTTAGGTGTGGACAGATTTTGCACATATAAAGAGCAATTAAAAAGAAACGGCTTAGGAACAAAAACCAGTACCTGTAGGTCAGAAGTACCAGTGGGGTCAACACAATCACAGCACTCTTGCAGAAATTCTCGTGGGACGTTCTTCGTCACCTTCATTCAGTCCAGACCTCTCTCCTTGTAATTACGCCATTTTTGGTCCCCAAAAAAAGGTTCTGAGGTGCAAACAATTCACCTCGGACGACGATGTCAAGAATGGAACTGATTTACAACGCAGTCCCGAGACTTTTACAAGATATTTCTATTCACCGCCTTGTGTCGCAGTGGGACCAGTGCGTCAACAGGGAGGGCCAGGTACTTCTGACCCGCAGGTACTCGTTTTCGTTCCTAGGCATCCGGGTCCTTTCCTTTTTGAGTGTTCCGTATAAGTGTTCAGAGGGCGATCTAATCCCCACCCGCGCGCACGGCACATCCGGCCCTAAAACACTTCCATTCGTTACTTGCTTGCTTCCCTAGGGACATGAAACGTCCTCCAAGCGCGTCCGGGCGGCGGGCGGGCGGCGCGGGCGGTGGCAGCAGCTGCCCGCTGCGCAAGCCCAGCCCCCTGGGGGGCTACGCCGCCCCCGGCCCCGGCCCCGGCCCCGCCCTGGGCGCCGCACCGCTGTCGGCGCTGAGCACAAGTCGGCCATGATCGAAGCCACGCTGCAGGCCATCGCCGCTCCATGGCGCAGATGCAGGACTCGATGCGCAAGATGCAGCTGAAGATGGAGAGGACAGACGCGGCGGTGCGCGGGGTGGCCCAGCGATTGCACGTGCAGGTGTGCGCCCCGGCACTTACATGCGCCCTTCTCTCTGCCCTCCACGACCCATGAAGTGCGAGTGTTTGCGTGCAGCCTTGCATGTGCCCTCTCCCGCTGGCGGGGATGCCCGGAGGGGAAGCCGATGTAAGGTCGACGCCGGATCTCGCCCAACCTTCCAGCGGGGAAGGAATACTACCATTTTCCAGGATACATTACACTTTCAGAGCTAATTAGTGCAGTAGATGGGGAGTTAAAAGGTTAGGAAGAAAACCGTACGTTTTCCACCTCGAAATATTTCGGGAAAAGTTTTCGTAACCAATAAACAAAAAACTTAGGGCATTTTTTGGTTTCTGCATAATAACGTTTTAATGATTGATCTTAACGCAGAAGTAGTTCTGTACAATTTTAAAGCCCATAAAATTCTCTGCAAATTTGCTTTGTAAACTATTTTTCTCGAGTATATAATAACAGCTGCCGACCTGGGTGGCTGAGGTGGCTAAGAGCGAGTACCGACTCAGCGCTTCGGTCTGAAGGGTCGCGGGTTCGAGTCCCGCCCTGCACATGGCTGTTTGCCCCTTGACTTTGTATGTATGTGTTGTCGCGGAGGGCCTCGCGTTCTGCTGATCCCAGATCAGAGGAGCCCGCAAGTGTGTTGGTGTCTAGTGTATGGTCGAGTGTGCGTCCCATCGGGGCGTAAAGGGTAACCGGCTGTCGGCTGGATAAAAGCTCTAGATAAAAAAATAATAACAGCTACGATATTTTAAAACTTCATCAAATTTTTCTTTTATTCTGAAGTTGCCCAAAACTACTAATAGTTTCTCTAATCTAGTATTTCTTTAATTTATAAGGTCATTATAAATAAAGGACGGTTAATTACTAATGTTTTAAATATTTACTGACGTAACTCTCGCATTTGAAAGTACTGGTAAAAGTGTTAGTAGGTCTATACGGTCTGCCCACTATCACGATTTACTTAGATCAAAAGCATAATAATAATAATAATAATAATAATAATAATAATAATAATAATAATAATAATAATAATAGTTAGAAGAAGAAGAAAAGATAATAACAACGTCATTTTATGTTATTGAAGTGCCTTTGATAGAAGTAAATCATGTTAGTTGGTAGAAGTACAAGCGTTTTTTAACTCTCACCAGAACTTTCAAATACAAGTGTAACTTCGTAAGTATTAAAAACATTAGTATTTAATCGCTGTAACCAGAAAATGCCCGAATTGTTTTGTTTTTTTACTTTGGCTAACAAACCTTTTCCCGAAGTATTTCGAGGTGGAAAACGTAGGGTTTTCTTTGCAAAAGCAATATAAACAAAACATTCGCGAACGATTGCCAGAGTTTTTGAGTAAAAATCAGGTGACCACATTGTCCCACCCGATCTGGCACCAGCGGACATCTTCCTGTACCCCAAGCTAAAGGCACCCACGAAAGAATGGAGACATATGTTTGTTTCCCAAATCCTACAGGCAGTGACAGCCGACGTAAGACAGATTCCGAAGATAGACTCCTGTTGGGCATTCCAAAGACTTCTGTAAAAAAGTCTTCTCTGAGCAGAAAGAGGAAGACATTATGTAGAAAATTAAGTGAATAAACTTTAAATTGTAGCAAAAATTAGTTTTTATTATCGAATTCCGGGAACTTTTCGGACAAACTGTGTATTCTTTACTCTAGTTTGTACTCTTAAATGTGTATTTCAGGTCAACCATTGGGGGTAATTGGTACCTTTCGTAAAGTTAAAGGGGGGAAGGTTTCTTTGACGCAGTGGAACAACGCGCTACGTAGAGATAGGGGAGATAGATTAGCATTACGTAACAATGATAATTTATTTTTAATTTTCAAATATTTAAATAAATAATTCCATAAACAAAGGCAAAGCATTACGATATTTTTAAAACATTGAATAAAATTATACAATAAAACATTATTACAAGAAATGGAAATATTTAAGTATAAATTGAATCGTAAATTGCAAACAAATATTCAAAACTTATCTACAGTTCATTCGACAATCCAATTAAATTAGTATTGGAGAAACCCACTCGTCCGGCACCAACGATGTCTTCCTTCCGTGTTATTGGTAGAAATTGTTTCTCCTATGCGACCTTCCTTCTTTCAAAAATTCCTCCATCTTTATTTTTAGGTGCTGTTAGTTTCTCCATCTGTGACAATCCCCAATGCTTAGTTGTATTTGGTGGGCGTAACTGAATTAGTTTAAATTGATGTTTAATTGCATTAATTGACACGAATAATATTTACAAAAACTTTCTCTGTTGAGTATTGTTTTGTATCACATCATAAATGCCTCTCACTAACGCACTCATGCCGAGATAATTTGAATGAGTGATAAATATACCCCGGATTTTTATTTTGAAAAAATTAATATTAAATATTTCATCCATTTCTCACATTTTATACAATTTTTTAAGATAAAAATAAATAGTTTTATTCAATCGTTAGAGGTTTTAAAGACACTTAAAAAAAAATGCGAATTATTTCAAAATTCTGTAATAAATTGCATGTGTGTTCTCATTAACCGCAAATAATTAGTGGTACTCTTCAGGAGATACTTTCCGTTGAAAAATAATAGCGTTTATCGTGGTTAAACTGGGTACGATACTGCAATGAATGTCCTACCTCCTTCAAGCCCTTTGTAAACCCACTTTGCCTTAAAACTAAATTGGTTTTAATAATATTATTGAAAGTCAAGTTGTCGAAAAAGGCGGCGTAAAGAAAACACAAATGTATATTTTTAATTATACGATGGAGTTTGTTTCTAATTTCTAAATCAAATATTACACTTCTTTATTAAAAAATAGTATTTTCTAAAACAAAATTAATTTAAATTGTTTCTATCCATATAGAATTCATTTATACGTTTTTAAAAATATGGGAGGTTATGTAAGCGTCACGTGCTTAATTAGCGGGCTTGAAGCGTACGTTACTGATGCGTTACAGGGGGTAACGGGCTTTCAATATACTCTAGGTTCGTGTTAGATAATATATGGAAAGTCCCTTGAGCTTAAAGATTTAACCTTTAGTATTTTCATGTTGGATTTTGGTGTCAAAAATTTAGTGCTTTGACTTCAATCTCTGGACAGGACAGATGCTATTAGTGTCCACCCTTCAGTCTTTTGCCTCGGCCTAGGAGACATTAGGTTCTACACCTCCGTGTTGTTGATGGTGCAGTATTTCGAGTGGGGTGTGCGTCGCAGGGGCCGGTGGTGCAGGGCATCGGGAGGCGGATGGACGTGCTGGAGAAGCGCCTCAACGACCTGCAGCGCGCCCAGCCCCTCGGAGGTGCATTGGGCAGACCCATGGGGCCAATGGCACCAATGGGGCCAATGGGCAGCGCCATGGGGGTGTTGGGTGGGTGCAACGTGCCGTGCGATGGCGTGCGCTGTGTGCGAGCACCCCCCGCCCCGCCCCGTGCCCCGCCCCCCCGGCCTCGGCCCCGGGGTGTGCACCCCGCTCCCCGTCCGCAGCAGCGCCTGTGCGCGACTGGCCGTCTCCAGGTAGCGCTTCCACGCGCAGCACTTCTACACTTATCCTCTCAGAGAGAGCTTTCACGCACAACCCTTTAGGCAACACTAATGCACCTGTCCCCTCAGGCAGCGCTTCCCCGCGCAGCATTTCTACACTTATCCTCTCAGACAGAGCTTCCACGCACAACCCTTTAGGCAACACTAATGCACCTGTCCCGTTCCACGCGCAGCACTTCTACACTTATCCTCTCAGACAGAGCTTCCACGCACAACCCTTTAGGCAACACTAATGCACCTGTCCTCAGGCAGCGCTCCACGCGCAGCACTCTACACACTTATCCTCTCAGACAGAGCTTTCACGCACAACCCTTTAGGCAACACTAATGAACCTGTCCCTCAGGCAGCGTTCCACGCGCAGCACTTCTACACTTATCCTCTCAGACAGAGCTTTCACGCACAACCCTTTAGGCAACACCTAATGCACCTGTCCCCTCAGGCAGCGCTTCCACGCGCAGCATTTCTACACTTATCCTCTCAGGCAGCGCTTTCACATGCAGCCTTTGGGCGCACATATACCCTTTTTCCTTAGACACCACCTATACACCATTCCCTCAGATAGCGCTTTCATACACAGCCCTTTAATAATGTATGAATTTGTAGTAATTGATGAAAACATTTTATAACTTACCTATGAAAACAGGAATATTGATGAAAAATTAGATGGTTCTTTGCAGACGCCTGTCATGTTCGGGTGGTTGCAGTACTTTGAACGCAATAAGACAATAGAAGCTTACTTTTGACAAAATAAATTACAAATATGACAAAGGGAACTGGTATTACTTGCAGGATTAGCTTGACTCTGTCGAAAATTGTAGGTATCTAAATTTACCATGAAACATTTTTCATGAACGGCAGTTGGAATATTCGCATATAGGAGTCTCAATGTAAAGGAAGAATTGCGTTTAAAGATGTGCATAATGTGCGACACAATGTTTAAATCGTTATTTCTGCCAGTTGATTTATGGGGCGGTAATATGTGGAGTGGATGGGATAGATCGATTGAAAACATCGAAACATATTATTACATATTCATTTTCGGAGTATGTACATTTGCAGCAAATGCCATTGTATTAACAGAATTCAGAAGTATAGGGGTCTGAAAGAGTTTAAAATGAGCCTCTTTAAGCTTTGGTTTATTATTAAACCAGCAGATGAACAGACTTTATTATGAGCTTTAGAGTTCAATTATGGGAAATCGATAAGTGCTACTGATAGCAGAAAATTAAATTGTTACTAAAACGCGCAGATCTAGAAGTCATTTCTGTGATGTTGATTGTTGATCGGGGACCACGTGAGATATAATTGTTCATTTCTAAAAGATATGAAAAAAGCACGATATCCTGTTAGAAATACTCTTGGTAGTTGCACAAGTTCACTGTGGAGTTGTGAGATTTAAGTTATCGTCCTTTGAGGCGCTGGAGCCGGTGCAGAGACTGCGCCTAAAGTGGCCGGCGGCGCTAGCCGAATGCGTTTACTACGCTCCGTGAAGTCACGAAGGTTAAGCGCATTCGAGACTCGCGGGTTCGTGGTTGGGTGACCGGCCAGGAACCCCGGGATCTAACGGCGTCGAGCCCCTGGCCGAAGGGATAAAAGGCACTGACTGACTGCGACGTAACGAGACTGGACTAATATTAAAAAATAATAATGCCCATTAATGGAGGGTTACTCCCAAGGGCAAAAGCGCTCAACGCCCCTTAAGGGGCTTGGAGAGGCGTTGCGTCAAGGAGTGGCTGGGGTGCTGTGCGTCAGGAGACGGCGTCGCTGCCCTTCCGCACGGCGCAGCGCTCGCCCAGCGCCGCCCGCCCGGCCTCCGCCTCGGCCCCCGCGCGGCGCCCGGGGCCCTGCCCGCGCTTCGCCCCGCCGCGCGCCCGCCCCGCCCGGCACGTGCCGCGCGCGCTGCCGCCCGCGCCCGCGCCCGCGCCGCCCCGCCCGCCGTTCGCCCCGCGCCCGCTCTCCGCCCCGCGCCCGCCCTGGCGCGCCCCGGCGCGGGGCCAGCGCCCTCGGGCCGGGCGGCGTCCGTGTCGCCCGCGCGCCGCGCGCCCACGCGCGCTGCCCAGGCGAGTGCTCTGCTCTAGGCGTCACGGCGTTTTCATTAGCTGTCAACACGGAATACATGTTCCTTTCGTTTCTATTCACGTGTGTATCTAGTGGATTTCAGGGCATTTTTTACTTTCTCGTATACGTACGTATATTCGGAGCACAACGAATACACTGTGACCACCCGTTTTCCAGTCACATTTCTTAGCTGAGGGAAAGGAGAGCATCCATGTAATTAGAAATGTGCGCTCCTCGCCGGATGCGGAAGTAATAGAAGTTATAGACACAGTTCGCTAGTGTACGGCGTAGGTGTTACGCGATCCATTGTAGCTCGAGAAATCGTTCTTTGATATGGAGACCAGCGACCAGGAAATTTGGAAGTGGTGAGATATCCTATTCTGTCATACTGCTGTTCGTCTCCGTACAGAAATCCGAATCTCTGCACTACAGATAAGAGAAGATGTAACTGAATTGCTAAATTGTCAAAAACGGAGACAGAATTCTTTAGATTTGCCATTCTAATGGTATGGAGGGAGCCAAGGAATGATTCAGATGATTGCTACTTTTGTTGCATTGATGTTACTGGTTACAACTTAAAAAAACAAAAATGTAATTCGGTACTTTAACCTACCATCTGCAATTCGGCCAATATGTCGTAGTCCGGATCTTCCTGTTTCTGAACTATCAGTGTCTATTGCAACTGTAAATCTGTATCAAGTGATGAATCGCCATGTGATAAATTTGAACCAACAGACGATGAGTCCCGGAAACATTGTGGAACCTCAGTTGCTTACTCAAACGGAATCAAATGATTTGGTGAGAGATTTGGTCTTAACAAAGAAGAAAGCTGAACTGCTTGGCTCCAGACTCAAGAAAAAGAACTTGTTAGCAGCTGAAACTTCAATTCATGTGTACGGGAGAAGAGAGAAGCAACTTGCTAAATATTTTCAAACGTAAACAAGATTTAGTATATTGCTCGAATATTGCCAGTCTGGTGAATGAGTGTGGAATTGAATACAAAATAGAATAACGGAGGCTGTTTATTGACTTTTCTAAAACTAGTTTAAAAGCTAGTTTAGTTATTAAACAATGGTAATACCTATTCATCATGTTTGATCGTTAATTTGAACTTCATATGACAGTAAGTGAAAAAGAAACATGGATTTTATTTAAACACATGTAAATAAGTCCTAGGCAACAAAACGAGACTATCAAGCAATTGTTGCCAATATGCTAGATACTTATACAAAAAATTGGGATGTTTAATGATCCTCAATTTTCACTTTTTAAACAGTCGTTTACAATTCTTTCCACACAATTTAGGTAATGTAAATGAAAAAGAAGGTGAGCGTTTTCATGAGATGTGAAAGTGATGGGAAAACCTTATTAGAGACGCTGGAACACCCAACAGATGGGACATTACTGTTGATCACTTCACCGAGTCAGCAAACGGCGCATAGGAGAAAAAGTTATATGAGGAGATTTAAAGATAACAGACAAAGAAAATAAGCATCAATAGACACGTAAAACGTTTTAAGAATGTAATGGTAAGAATATAAAGCCATCATCTATGTTTAAATAATGTTCTGTAGGAATTTTAAAGTTAATTTACTTTTCATTTTTATTGCATATTTAGCATATTTTCCCATATCTTACGAGATCAAATTGTGACTAAACTATTGGTAATGGAAACGAACTATGTTCAGAGGCGAATTGAGCACCCAAAAAAGTTATAAAAATCAGCTATCAAGGTTTAAAACATTTCTTGAAATCCTTTTTTTTTGGTCTGTGTAATTGTTTGAATATCTAAAGAACGATCAGAAAACGGTTAACTATATTCTGACCTTTAAATTTTGTCATTATAGCATTGCAGCTAGGAAAATGCAACAATTCTTTTTCTAAGGAAATTTTGAAAATTCTCAGCTTGTTTTTCAAACCATTCACTATTCTCACCATATCAACTTCTTTCAAATGATGTCTTAAAAAGATTTCTGAAAACATTTTCTATGAAAATGTGCCCGAAATTTGCATTTTCAGAAACTCTCAAACGCCATTTCTTGGAAAAGGGCTCTTCATTTTTTCTTTAAAGTTTTGGTAAGGATTGTGTTTAACATATTGTAATAAGCACAATACAATAGACTAAACGGCATGATAGGTATGTCACTTTGATATTATATTTTGGGTTTCCAAAAAAAAACACGAATACATTTTTAAATTCTTTTTCGTTTAGTGAACTAAATATCATCATTAATTCCAAGAAAAATCGTTGATTATCTTCACGTTAAGAGCACACGTGCAATTAAAACACTACACCCATCAATTAGAATTCAGAAAAGGATACAAACCGTTTAATTAAGAAATTATAACACAGTCGTATCCTAGGTATTTTCAGTCGGACGAGAAACATGAACTAAAAGTGCTACAGAATGACTCCGACTTCCTCGTTGTAAAGTTTTCTAATTTCCATGAAGTGGTCTGGCTTTAAAGTCTTACTCCATTCTCTGGCCAGCTGCCATCTATCATCGTACAAAGTACATTTTTTGACATTTTCACAACTGTTTGTTTCCCTAATAGTATAACCGAAAAAAATGTACACAAATTGATAGTTATGTGCAAATGAACGGCGTGAGAGATATTTTAAAAAAATTATGTAATTATTGAAAAAACAAAAGCATACACCAAAATGAACTTTATGTCATATTAAACAGTACAATTAGTACTAACCATTGGAAAAGTATGAAGAAACAAATTGGAGCCATTTTTGAGGAAATGGTGGTTCAGCGTTTCTGAAAATGCTGGATTTTGAGCTAATTTTCAAAGAAAACTGTTGTAATTTTGAGAAAATTTATTTGACAGTATTTATAGCACATGTACTCATAAATATAATACTGTAAGAAATCGCCTTAAAGAAAGTATTACCGTATTACCTCAAAAAATTACATTGTAATTCAAAAATTACAAAAATTACATTGTAATTTTTGAAAAAACAAAAGAATAGAGCAAACTTGCGTTTATGGCATCGTATAGGGTTCGTTTGTCACAAATTGTCAATATTGTAGTTGTAAGAAATGTCCAAAAAAATCCCTACTTTCACAATTTCTGAATATTCAGAGTTAATTTAAAAAATGTGACCTTTACCACCATTATAAGTATATATAACTCTATTTTTGCAATGAATATAAAGAAAAAAGTTTGAGCCGTTTCTGAGAAAAGTTTGAAAATGTTCGTCCCCCCCCCAAAAAAAACAAATCAATGAATGTTTTTCAATTTCGCAGAGCTTCAGCACACGCAGAAACGACAGGGATTTCTTTAATTTGGAAAAAATTCTATGCTTGGTTTAGGCGCTAGGTTTGTTCACATACGACAGATGGACGTTTTGCTTTCAATTGGTTTTTCAGCATCAAGGACCCACAAAACAGGAATTCTGGCTACACTACGTGTTAGAGGATTTTTTCTTTACTTAGAAGGATTTATCTACTTTTTTGCTATCAGAGCCCGGCAATGAACTTTTTCTGCCGAATATCCGGCGTTTTCTCACGCAGCATTAAATGAATTTATACTACGTATATTACTCCGTATTTTGTACGTGTACGAGAAACTAACTAGAGGTGCTATAGAATGGCACAGACTTTCTCGTAGTAAAGTTCTCTAATTATGTTTATGTTTTTGCATTGGTGCTCTAGTCTTGCTCCTCCTTCTTGCCTGCTGCCATCTATCGCCGCCCAAATGAGATGTTCTTGAAATGTTCTTTTCAAATTCCAAATTCCAAAACTTTTCAATTTCCAAGTAGTAGAACCCAAATATTAATTTAAGAATATTCAAGAATGCTAAAACCGTATTCTAAATAGGAATTTTTATTGAAAAATTTGGAGTAGTTTTTAAGAAAATGGAATTAGGCTTTACTGTAAATGCGAATTTTCTGAAGCTATTTTCCACAAGAATCTACTGAGTTATCGGAAAACGTCATTTGAACTCATTTGAAGCACTTCCCTCCACAAACGCAATAAAGTATACAAATCCAGTGAAATGTGCGTATTTTCGACGTGAGAGATACGTAAAAAAATTACATTTGAGTATTTTTTTGAAAAACAAAGAGTACACAAACATGAACTTTACGGAATATTAAACAGTGCCATTACCACTATCACTTCAAAAAGTTTGAAGAAAAAAAATTCGTCTCATTTTTTGATAAAATTGCGTTAGAGCGTTTCCAAAAATGCGGGATGTTGACTTCAATGTTTCAGAAAACTGTTGTGTTCTGAGAAAAATTATTTGACATTATTTAAAGCGAATGTACTCATAAATTCAATATCGTGAAGAAATTGGATCTAATGTAAATATTACCGACGTGAAAGACAAATCTAAAAATTATATTTTTGTAATCTGAAAAAAACATTAATTGAGCAATATGGCATTTATGCCATCAGATAGAGAGCATTTGGAACTAACTATTCCAAAAATTTAAAGAAAACATTTGGAGCAGTTTTAAAAGAAATCTTGTTTATGTATTGTTTTAAAATTGTAAATGTTTCACGCTCTATTCCACGAAAACTACTGAGATTTTCTAAAGAATGACTTTCATGATACAACTATTTATGGACAACAAATTTCGATCCAAAGAAAAATCTGTACCTTCAATTTTATAGTTATTGGAAGGCACCGAAAAAAATTCAAACTTTTGCAATTTTCGAAACTTCAGAGTTAACAGTGTAAATCAGACCTATGCCACCTTTATAAGCGTTATTTACTGTATTCTTAGAAGAAATGTAAAGAAAAAATTTGAGCCGTTTTTCAGAAGTTTGAAAATGTCCGAGGGGCTTCGTGTAAAGTACCCCCAAATATTAAAGAATGTTTTTCAAAATTTCAAAGCTTCAAGGAGAGCCAGATCGACTGGGCTTTCTTCAATATCTAAAAGATTGTGCACATGGTTTAGGCGCTAGCAGTGTTCACATACGGACTGACGGACAGACAGACGGACGAACAGAGGGTCGTTTAAAAACAAACACGTTTTCGGTATCAGGAGACCCCAAAACGTGTATTTCCGTTAAAATCCCGAAAGCGATTTTCGGCATCATTACATAACTTTCTCTATACTACTCTATACTTTCTCTATATTACCCGTATATATGTATGTATACGAGAAAGTAACTAACCGTGCTAGAGAATGGCACAGACTTCCTCGTACCAAATTTTTGTAATTTTCTTGGAGTTGTCTGGCTTTAAGGTGGTGCTCCATTCTCGGACCAGCTGCCATCTATCGTCGCCCAAAGTACAATTTTTGACTTTCTCAACCTTTTGGTTTCCTAGTAGTACAATTGAATCATTACTTCAAGAATATTAATGAATAGTAAAACTCATCATAAATAGAAGTTTTCATAGAAAAATTAGTAGTCTTTTAAGAAAATGGCGATTAAGCACTACTGTAAATACGAAATTTAAGCTCTTTTTCACAGGAATCGAGTTTTGAAAAACTTCATATAAAGTCATTTAAACGCTTCCACTCGCAAATATAATAATGCATACAAATTGATGGAAATGTTGATTGACAAATTAACGGCGTGAGAGGTATATCAAGAAAGTTACATTAGTGTAATTTAATAAAAAAACATATGCATACACCAAAACAAACTTTACGTCACAATAAACAGTGCAATCTATTGGAAAATCAAAGAAAAAAATTGGAGCCATTTTTGAGAAAATAGCGTTTGAGCGCTTCTGAAAAAGCCTAGTTGTATGCTCATTTTTACAGAAAACTATTGAGTTTTCAAAAAAATTTATTTGACATTGGTGAAAAGCACATCTGCTCGTAAATATAATAATGTGAATAAATTGCCTTCAGTGTAAGTTTTACAGACGTGTGAGCCAAGTAAAATAAATTCATTTTTCGAATTTTGGAAAATCCAAAAGAATACTGCAATATGTCGTTTATGTCACGGTATAGGGTAAAATTGGCACTCACCTTACCAAACATTTAAGAATAAATTTGGAGCAGCTTGTGAGAAACTATTGTTTTTGTTATTTTTTTAAATTGCAAATTTTGCACTAATTATTGCACGAAAACTACTAAAATTTCCACAAAAATCTACATGTCCTAATTGAAAGAAATATTTATGCACAAAAAAATTCACTTGAAGGAAAAATCCGTGTCTTCAATTTTGTAGTTTAGGAAGGCGCCGGAAAAATTCAAACTTTTGCAATTTAAAATTCATGGTTAACCGTGAAATTCTGACCAATGCCATCTGTATAAGTGTATTTTGATCTTATCTTGAAAGAAATTCAAAGAAAAAATTATGAGCTGTTTTTGAGAAAATTGGAAAATGTCGGGGCGAGATGGAAAGTACCCCCAAATTTTAAAGAATGTTTTTCAAAATTTCAGAGCTTCAACTAGAGCCAGATAAACGGTGGATTCTTCAATTTGGAGAAGATAGTACGAATGTTTTAGGCGCTAGTAGTGTTAACAGACGGACGGACGGACGTTTTGCTTCCAATTGATTTTTCGGAATCAAGAACCCACAAAACAGGGATTCTGGCTACATCACGTGTTAGAGGATTATTTTCTCTTAAATTAGTTTTTTTTTCGATACCAGAGCCCAGCAATGAACTTTCTTCCGCCGAAAATCCGCCGTTTTTTCGAGCAGCATTACATAACTTTCTCTATACTACGTATATTACGAATACTCTCTATACTCCGTAATACTCCGTAATACGTTTACGAGAAACAACGTAAAATATTTAACGTGAATAAATTGAATATAAATATGAAAAAATATGTAATATGGCATTAGGATTACAGATGTAACTAGAGGATGTAACTAGAGATGTAACTGGAGGTGCTACTTTCTCGCACCAATTTTTTTCGAATTTCCTTGGTGTGCCCATTCTTTAAGGTCTTACCCCATTTTCTGGTCAGCTGCCGTCTATCGTCGCCTAAAGTACATTTTTTTGGCCATTTCTCAACATTTTCTTTCCTACTAGTACAACCCAATTATTTCTTCAAGAATATTAAAAAAGAATAAAAACTCATCCTAAATAAAAGTTTTCATTGAGAAATTCGTTGCCATTTTTGAGAAAATAGCAATTAAGCTTTACTGTAAATGCGAAATTTGAATCTCTTGTTCTCGGAAATCTATGAGTATTCGAAAAAGTTAATTTGAAGTGATTTGAAGCACTTCTACTCACAAATGTAATAATGCATACAAATTGATGGAAAGGGCAATATTAACAGCGTGAGAAATATTTAAAAACATTACACTTCTGTACTATTTGGAAGAACAAAAAAAACCCTAAAATGATCTTTACGCCTTATAAAACAGTTCAATTAGCACAATCCATTAGAATAATTTCAAGAAAAAATCTGGAGCCATTTTTGGGAAAATGCAATGTATGTGGTTCTGAAACTGCGGAATTTTGAGTTAATTCTTATAGAAAACTGTTTTTTTTTTCAAGAAACTTTAATTGACATTATTTAAAGCGAATGTATTCAAATACAATATCATGAAAAATCTTGTTTTTGTATTTTTTTTAAAAATTGCAATTGTTTCTCGCTCTATTGCACGAAAACTATTAAGATAGTTGAAAAAATGTACATGACGTTTATGATGAACTGTTATTGACTGTCCATTGATGGACAACAAGTTTCATTCATAGAAAAATATACACCTTCAATTTTATAGTTGTAGGAAGGCGCCGAAACAATTACAAACTTTTGCTATTTTCGAAACTTCAGAGTTAACCGTGAAATTCGGAACTATGCCACCTTTATAAGTGTTTTTTATTCTGACAAGAAATTTAAAGAAAAATGTTGAAGCCGTTTTGAGAAATTTTTGAAAATATCCGGGGGACTTCATGTAAAGTATAACCCCCAAATATTAAACAATGATTTTTAAACTCTCAAACCCTCAACTAGAGCCAGATCGACAGGGTGTTCTTCAATTTGGAAAAGATTGTACTCATGATTTAGGCCCTAGCATTGCTTACAGACGGACGGACAGACGGATAGACGGACGTTTTGTTTCCAATAGGTTTTTCGTCATCAAGGTCCCACAAAACAGGGAGTTTGGTTACATCACGTGTTTGAGAATTTGTTCTCTTAATTTAGCAACTGGCTTTATAAACTATTTTGCCAGTAGAGAAAAATAAAAAATTAATAAATAAATAAAATGTCAGCCCAGTGGCCGACTTCCCTAAGGCAGTAGTGTCGTAGTGATCTCGGGCCGAAGGGTCGCGTCAATACGCTACGGTCATGGTTGTATTTGTGTTCGTCCTTTCGCCTCTTATCATCCTCATATCGGTTCATCTTCATAGTTACCATACCGTTAACACCAATAATGGTCGCTAATAACCTAGATGTTGATGCGACCTTAAATAACCAATTAAAAAAATAAATAATAGATTTATAGACAGTTGCAATTAAAATGAATAACACAAAAATGAAGTGAGAGATTTGTGTAATAATGCTGTAATTAAAATATTGGGTTTTGTATGTAAAGATTTTTTTAGAAGTTCTTATTCTACTGTATCCATAATTTCAGGTGTATTGATTTATGGGATTGAATGCATTTTTGTAAATTTCTATTTTGTTTAATGTTTTTGTGTTGATGTGAAACGAGATTTGTGTAAAAAGGGAATATTATATTTAAATGGTAGAATTAAACAAACACATGTTCCTCGTTTGTATTAAACGTACTTCTCGCTTTAAATGTACTTCTCGCTTGTGTGCTTGTGTTCATCGAACATATCCTGCATCCTTACACAATCCACTCACTAGATTAAGAATCCTATTGACTCACGATTTTAGAAACTCTGAATATTATTAAATTCTATCTCAATCAATCAATAGCCTAATCAGGCGCAAGAAAATAAAATAATTCTAACATATTCACAACAGAATTCATAAATGGAAATTCGATTTCACATGAGACCTGCACAACTTTTTAAGTGTCGTTTACGCTATCACTGGACATAGTCAAGAAATTCGGTGTCATTTTTTAAAACAAATTAAAAACGTATTTAAGGCTTCTTGTAAAGAACTTTCGCAAATCAAAATATCTGTTTCAAACTCCCAAACCCTTCCTAAACCACTTCGTTCAGATCGATCGGAGCGTACCAATTTTGAAGAAAATCGACTGAACGGTTTAGTCTCTAGCTTTGCTCACATAAAGACGGTTTGCCGTCAATCGTTTTATCGGTATCAACCACGGCCATCTTCAGGTGGTGAAGGTATTCAAGCTGGCCGGGTATCAACTCACAAAACGGATTCTGGCTATACCATGCGTTAAAGAAATTAAGTAAAATGAAAATATCGGATTTACCCCTACATAACGCAGCGTAACGCTGCTTCAATCCCTACGCTCTTTGGCGTTAAGGCGACTCCACACATTGGGTATTCGGCGGGTAGCGAGCGGCTTCCGAGTACTGTGGATGGGTTACATACTATTTGCCGAGCAACAAACGTGAGGTGGTCGCCCTACCCACCATGCGGTGGGTCAGTCGTTTGGACGCATGAACGGAAGCGCACATTTACCAAGCACATTGTTATGTCCAATAAATACACAGGAAATAAACAGTTAACAATGTTCATTGAGAACTTCATATAATTTTACAGTTCCAACTCGTACTGCTAACAATGCTTTTTACAATATACTCGTAACTCGTCTCGTCTTCGTTGTCTCCAGGCGATTCACTGCCTCGGAGCCGAAATAACCACAATCCAAGGAGCACATGCTAGTAAAATGTTGCTTGCTCCAGATGACCCCTACTGCGCGTCAGCGCAAGCTGATATTCTAGATTTTGGCGTTTCTAACAACATTAGTTTTAACATTCAAGTGGAGATTCATATCGCCCTGAAATCCGATTATCGCCCCTTAGTTTTCTCATTTGGCACATGCCCCAGAAGAAATTCGCCCCGCGTGATTTTATCATTGACGTAATGTAATCTGGCTATATTATCAGATGCAAGTTACACATCTATCTTCACTGACATAACTCCGAACTACGCAGGAAATCGACAACGCCATTAACTCACTTATACTACATTAGATGCCTTAGCTTTAATTGCACCCACAGCCCATCAACGCACTTCTCTTACTACAATACCACCAGTAGTGAATAAACTGAAAAAATTATAAACGGTATATTCGAAATCACTGGTCGAGACATCGATCTCCTCTGCTAAAATCATATTTAAATCTCCTAACCAAAATTGTGAGACAACGTTTGGACTTCGTCCACGCGCAAAAGATTCATCTCCAAACTCAAACGGCAAACACATCTGATTATACACTGTGGGAAATAACCCGACGTCTTCTGCGCTAACCTAACAATCTACCCACCCTCGTGACTCCAACTGAAGAATCTTCTCCTTCCGATAAATTCGATATTTTGGGTAATTACTTATATCAACTTTTACTTCTTACCCCACTCAAAATTGGCAACACGATAATCATATTCAAGAAATAAATGCACGACCTCTCACAATTGGCAACATGATATATTGAAGACAACATGACATATTCAAGAAGTAAATGCACGACTAGACATAACTGTTCCTGAATGCCCTAAATTTATTTCACCATCCAAAATCATTAACTATATTTCACTAGTAACCGCGAAATTATCAAATGGCCACGATCTAATATCAACTTTTTTTTATGAAAACGCATTCCCTGAAAAATAATTGTACATATTACAGCAATGTTTCCTGTCGCTTTGAGACAAACGTACTTCCTTGATAAATGGAAACACGCCCATATAATTCCCATTCGTAAGCCTGGAAAAACACAAAATGATCAACTAGCTATCGCCCAATTAGCTTGCTACCCACAATGGGAAAGCTTTCTAGGCCAAATTATTACTTCAAAGACATAGCACCTCATCAGTTTGGATTCCAATCAGTTTTGTTTACGTATCATCAAATCGTACGCATAACTGAAGATTTCATCGAAGGATTCCATGATCACAAGCATACCACAGCAGTTTTTCTAGATGTAGCTAAAGCTTTCGATACCATTTGGCACCCAGGGTTAATTTTCAAACTCCGCAGTATAGATACTCCATTATATCTCACTGGCATCATTGAAAGTTTTCTTATCAAGCGAACTTTTTCTGTACGTCTCCCCGGAGTTCTTTCCACACCTTTCACTATCAAATCAGGAGTACCCCAAGGATCAACACTCTCCCCCACTTCATTTAATGTTTACACATCGGATATATAAATAACCCATAATACTGCAATAGCTCTATTTTCTGATGATACTATACTTTATTCCTCAAAAAGCAATCTTGAATTCGCTGTGAAAGATATACAACTTCACCTCACATTGTTTTCGAACTGGGCCAAAAAATGGCAACTTTGAAATAAATCCAAATAAAAGCCACAGAAAAATATTTACTCTAGAACAGTCGACCCCCAAAATTTCACATACCAATCACAAAGATCACCTGACTCCCTCCCAACAAATCTATCAATTATCTAGAAGTTCTGTTCGATAAAAGGCTTACATGGCGGCAAAATATTCACCGAATAGCTCTAGTGACTAGAAGAGTCTACCAATTATAATCCGATTCTTCTAAAATCATTCCCCCTACAACTATATTCTGCAATTCTATAAAGCAATGAAATGACCTATACTTTCCTATGCTTTCCCAGTCTGGGCTGTCGCAGCCAAAACAAATATTAACAAAATGCAAATTTTCCAAAATAAATTCCTCACAAAAACTCCCTGGTACATTCCGAATACACACCGAAATACTGAACTTGGCATTACACCCATCTACTTCTCTTTCTTACCAGAAAAATTATATTACAAAATATTGAAGATCCCTTCAGCTATTCACATTTACATAGGTAAGTAAAATCCTCGTCGCAAGAATTTAAAAAGAAATCTACCAAGAGAATTTTTCAAACCCCCATAGACATGAGGATCTTTTCTCATTAATTAATTATTTTTTTAATTAATTCATAATTGTTAATCAATTAATTCATTATTAGTCTCATTAATTCATAATGACAGAAAACCCGACGAGTATTTTCTCATAAAAATTATTTTAAATTTTTATTACAAACTATAGAACACTATATTGTTTATATCTAAAACTAAAATCTGTACCAAATGATTTTTATCATTGTAATTATCGTATTAATGTAACTATATTATGGGCTGCAAAGAGTCAATGGCCAAGATAGAATCAATTTAAAAAAAGTAGATATCCTACTGGATACAGTTGGCTACCGTTGGCTACTAGTGGCCACAGTTGGAATAAACTTAATTACTATATACAATTACCAACATTCCGGAGCGCGCTCCTACTCCGTGCAATTTTGTTTTTCAATTTCCCCCCTCCGTAACCCTGGAGAGTACTGAGTTTATTCAATGTTCCATTGTAATGATTCCCCTTTCCTCGGTTATTATCCCCTCTCTGCTATCCTTGCCCGCGCGTTGGACAGCTATATGTAATGGTTCCTTTTCCCCTTTCCTTTTTCGACTATCTAATATTTCCCCCGGCTACCCTGGAACTCGCGTTGGGCAGCCAAAATGCAATGATTCTAATACCGTGGATAAGATGGTGGTCCTATACAGGAATCCAAGCGAGGTGACTGGATTGTGCGTGCTAGGGTAAATGACGACGCATGTTCTCAATTGATAAAAACGAACCACATTTTTGTTCGTTCGTTTAATATTATTTTCTGGCTTTTCCCTCTTTTCATCGTACACGGCAACAATTTACCGTCTTTCCCTCTACACTAATACACAGTACCATATAACATAAACATTCCAAAAAACAAAACACAACAACGAAACTCATTCACACACAATAATACAAAACAATATGAAATCCCACTCATACATTGAATGCGCATTCCCTAATTTTCCTTTGATCATTTCTTAATTAATTTTTTTAACAAAACTTGGTCTTCAATAAATTCCCTTTTGTTACGGAACGCGTCTTCAGATGAAGCATCTGGAAAGAAATCAGGCACACACACACACACACACACATATACACGCGTGTCACTTCCCTGTTTTGCGGCTCAGCTCTCGTAGCAATGATGTCTGGTGGCCGCCGTCCAATGCCCTTCGATGCGTGATCGCCGTCCACTTCTACTCGCGGTCGCCTTCGAAAACCAATTCTCGCGAACCGCTATTGTTCGCAAAAATGATACCACTCAGCTGCTACTCCGTTACCGCTTAATAAAATTGTACGTGTTCGTGGCGTACTGTTCGGCAAAACAAACAAAACGAAAAAACAACTATCTTTCGCGTGTCATCAAACACGTCACTTCTTGAAATTACTATCGCTCACATCCATTTACATTCAAAATAAGCGTCCAATTGTGCTGATCCCGGCATCTATTCTTTTATATTTTATAACGAAATGTCCGTAGCGTTGAATTGTCTTACAATAAAAAAAATAACATCTGATTGTCCGTTATCACAAAAAAATCGTATTTGAAAAAAAAATTAAAATTACTCCCGAATTTTGTTCCTTTTACTAATATTTCAAAGTTCCAACAAACATCACAACGTTATTTTCTATTTGAATTGCTACACTTTCAAAAGAAAATTAACAACGCGCCAATTTCGCGCACACGAAGCGTTCATCCCGGCATCCACGACACATCTGTCTTCACATCGGAATTTTTTCTGCAACTTACATTGTTACACAAGATTTCTGGAACAGAATAGTTGCCACTCGCTTGCATTTAATCCTCTGTTGATTCCAAATGACTTTCTTCTCTTCGTAACATGGCGTCATTTGTTTATACTTTTAGTTCATTGTAAACTTCCAAATATTATATTATTATTCTGCTTCCGAACATGCGACAAAGTTGACACTAATTTTGTCGTCTTCCCCGTGTTTTAGTCTATTGTTTCCCAATGTTTCAGCCAAATCGGTTCGTGCGTTTTGTTATAATTCTTAAAAAACCCTGTTTACAATCTTTCTTTTCTAGCTCAACAATGGCCATATTTTGTTCATGTTATTAAAAATTCAATTCTATTTCAATTTATATCTTCCGAATGCGTTGACCGAATTTGATGCCGTTTGTTTTATTTAATTTCATAATTTCTGTTCTACCGGACGATTATGTTCAATTTTCCCAAATTTCACGCGCTATAATTCTTTATTTTAATTTGGAGTTGTAAAAATGTTTTCTATCGGCACGGTTGTAATCAATATACAAGTTTATTCTTTGTCACCTTTGTGTAACGTTGCATCTGGGGGTTTTGGTCTCGAAATGATGGATCATTACAACTCCCCCCACCTAAGATGTTGATCACTAATGACGTAGTCATGGTGATGCAATATCTATTTCACTATCTGTTCACGTTAATACACTAATTTCCTCACTCTGTTGCATGCGCGCACCTGTTGTAGTTCGCATTCACATTATCCGACTATCCTGGTGCACTTGACCTTGCCCAACAATACTTCGCTTTCCCCCCCTCACTCTCACTCACGTTTCCCAGCATCGTGATGGACGCACCTGCTAGTGTTTTACATCCACGTTGCACTGCATAAAAGAATTACACTTGTCATTTTCCCGTAAAACTTAAAACTAGACAGGCTGAACTTCGGCGTGCGACATTTTACCCATCTCCCACCATAAAACCTTCTTGCTCATAAAAGAAATGTTCTCATGTACAGCTCCTATGGACGTCTCCAGCAGGGACTGTTCTGGAGCACGAGTTCCAGGAAGCGGTTTTCACTGCCCGCGCACGCGAACACCACGCGCTGCCCAGCTGCGCGGCGGCAGCTGCGCATGGTTTGTGCATCCATACCACCCATCAGCTACTCGGAACTGCGCTCGGTTCTCGGCGAATGCCGAATGTGTGGAGCCGCCTTTACGTAACTTATACTTCGATTTAAACCTAGTGGCACTTCAAGGTCACGAGGTGGAAGGCGAAGGGGGCATTATTATCCCATTGGGAGCTCCAATACCAAAACTTAAAGTCGCAACGAAGCTCTCAATTGGATGACAGCGTCCCCCTCTCCTTGCAGCTCCTGACGTTGACGGGCCACTTCGTTTAAATCGGAATAAAGCGAAGATCCTAAGCGCCTCGGCCACGCAGGCGGGCGGTGCGCCGCCGCCGTCGCCGCCGTCACCGTCGTCGCCGCCGTCGCCCGCGGCGCGGTCGAGCGCCGATAGCCACCAGCGCGTCAGCTTCTCCGAGAGCCCCAACGTCATCGCGCTGCACCCCGACGAGCCGCCCGCGCTGGCGCAGCGCACCGAGTCGGACGAGTTCCACCAGCTGACGCCCGACGGCCGCATCCAGTACTTCTCCTTCTCGGGCGCGAAGCCGTCCGTGTTCATCGGCGGCAGCCGCGCCGCGGCGCCCTCGGCGGCGGCGGCGGCGGCGGCGGCGCCCGTGCGCGCGCGCAGCCTCACCGGCGCCTCCCACCGCCCCACGTACTCCTCTCTCTTCGCTCTCTGGCGCGCGACCACTGCTTTCTCATTGCGTCCTATCACGGGAGGTGGCGATCCACTTACCCCGCTGGATAGTGATATCTGACGCCTACTTAAACTTCGGCGTGCGACATTTTACCCATCTCCCACCACCGTGGCTCCGCCCCAGCCGGGTCAAGCTCTAAGCTCCGAACTAATCTGTGGTAGTGTACTGCGTGTAAAAGTGTGTGTAAGTGAAGGGTGAAGATGAAACAGAGAACAGGGAGAAAATATCACGCGCGGATTGTGAAGTTTGTTAGGGTACACCTCCGGCATTCACCTGGTGTTGATCCAGGCAATCAATACCTTAAAACTACCGATCATAATTCACCTCCAGTCATCGGCCATGCGAAGTATCCGATGAACCACTTATCATAGAATCGCGCTACGTAAATACCTAGAAGGTGAATTTTTAAATATTTTGAAAGGCCTATTTGCACATAAAGTTCTTATTCCTTATCACGCATCAATTCAAGAAATTCTTACTCCCGGCGTCAACATAGCAATTTATCTCGAGTAAATGATACGACTCGAACAGTGTCTTATAACCTAATTAGCAGCCTACAAAAGCAACTGCTGGTGAACAAAATTTCACAAAATGGTTTTTCAAAAGTACAGCGCACACCGCTCATAAACAATAAAGAAGATACTCATCGTTATTACTCTAACAAGTTAAATATTTTAACAAAACACTCTCTACAGATATTGCGATATTATTCTACAATAATATTATACAGTTCAATAGTTCTTTTAATACCAAACATTTAAAAAAATCTGTTCTATAACGCAATATATGTATAACAAATATTTAATGGTCTACGGCCTCTTTTTTGGAGCTTATATGTCTCATGGTGTCGTCATCTATGTCGTAAACCGTGATGCACTGAGTAGGCGCATTCAGTCTACGCGCCGTAGAGAGTAGGTGGAATAACACCATAAAGTATTTGCATTTTGAGTGAAATTTAAACTGTATCATCGTTTGTTTTTTTTTTTACAAAGAACCGGAGAGTCTAACAAAACAACAAAGGCTTCTCACATGACCGGGTACAGTATATTTTTATGTTAATTAATGGATATATTCGAAATTAGATATATAGGGCTTTTGTCAGAATAAACATTTCTTGAAATATAACGGGTCGGAGATAATCACATTTTTCCAACGTGCGCCGAGAGAAAACTACTTCGCAGCAAACAGATTCCTGCATACGGCATGCAAGTATTCAGTGAAAAACTCTTCAAATAGGTATTCATTTTGCTGCAGTAACGAGGACATTTTTATATATCTGCACACATCAGTTCAATCTAATACAGGGTGTACATGTTATCGCACGACGAAGATTCAGGCAGCATCACCGGGGGAATCGAGGGCTCGCTCGGCCAGCAAAGCTCTGACTCAACTTCCGTGCTGACATTCGCAAACTACCGCTGCGCTTAACTTATCTTAAAGAAGTCCATATCTGAGTTAGGGTCCTCAAAAACATATTCTTGTTTGTGGTATCGTAGGCTTCCGCGGCCAGAGTCAGGATTTGGGCTGTCCGGGTGACGCCGCGTCGAAGGCGCGTCGTAGACGCGGCGTCACCCGGACAGTCCAGATCATATTCTTGTTTACTCTTTGAAGTAAGTCTCTTCAAAGAGCTGCGATTATCTCTTCAATAGACCGCGAGGGCTCATTCTCCAGATGCCGATTTTATGCATACACCTGATCTTTCAAGCACTTCCAAAGGAAAAAGTCACAAGGGAGCATCAAGTAATCTAGGAAGCGATAACTCACCATTAATTATTCGATCGACACTATAAACAGTATTTAAAAAGTTCATAGATGGAACAGCAGTGTGAGCAGTTGTCGAACCCTTTTGGAATTAAACATTGAGCCTTTCGATTGGTGTCAATTTTTCGAAGAATAATGTAATTATCTAATTTACATAAACAACAGCAATAACGGTGATATTTGAAAAAGGTATAATAATAATAATAATAATAATAATAATAATAATAATAATAATAATAATAATGATGATGATGATGATGTCTTTATTAATGGCGAGGCTCAGGCCATAGGGCCTGCTCTTCCGCCTAACCACGGGTATGTCCTATAATTCTTGTGGAGCTCTATGGACACCGCACTCCGATCATTATGCCATGAAGAGGTTCTTCGTGAAGCAGGTTTTCTGCACTCCAATAGCGGTTGTTTTGGCTGTTGACGTATCCACTCAGATTAAACACGCTTCATAAGAAAAAATCGTCAAAGTAGAATGAAGCAGGATGAAGATTACCGGTATATGCATTCTAGAAAATATATTCCGCAAAGCGTACTCGAGCATCTAGAACACGAGACCGCAACGCATGAACAACGGGAGTCTTGTATGGCCGGAGCTTTAAAATTTTAGTTGCTGTTCTGGCTGAGCTCTTGGATAAAGAGCCTATTCGGCGAGACGCCTCAAAGATTTTCTGGGAGATTATTGTAACCTGAAAGAGATTTTTTTCTCCTCTTCTGTCAGGACATGGCGCTCTCCATGCTCTTGTTTATTAATTAAAATTTCATGGATGCAAAGTTTCTTGACAAGCTTAAAAATTGTCCACCGATGTCCAATACTCACGCCCAAGAATTTATAATACCTCTTACGGAACTTAATGGCAGAATTTCGTCCAAGGTGTTGTAAAGAAATATTCTCGTCTCCGAAGAAAATTTTATTATTCACAGTTGAGCGCACTGGGGATCTGGTGTATCGGCCGGTCGCGCAGAACGACGGTTGCGCCGGATAAGCGGGGGCCATGTTGACAAGTCCCCCGAGTACCGACGCCTCGCTCACTGAGGCAAGCGGCGCGTCATTTTCCGCGAAAGATGAAATGTATACCCTTTTTCTTATAAACATGTTCATTCCGATTATGCTAATGTTGTGATTTATTGACCTTTTTTCCCTAAGAGAGAAATATCGTACAACGAAGATACATATGTTTTATTTGCCCCTTTCAGGAAAGCAATTTTTCCTTCACTAGTGTTCAGTAAGTTGTATCCTAACGCACTTAAAGGAACTTCGTGTATCTGTCAAACACCTGTGCAGTATGAATGGCCTACCAAACAGAGACAAATGGTATACATTTTGTGCCTTTCAAGGGGGGAGGTACACCTTTGCCTCTTGTATTTTCAATGAAATTCAACATTTTTTATCTTGGAATCTATACATTTTTATGAAACAATATTTTTTGTATTTCGTGTTGATTAATTGTTTATTGGAACGCGCCATTATCTATTAAACAAATACTGAAACAATTATAGAAAAACGATAAATAGTATATTGTACACTTTGCCACTAGAAAGAGATAATCTGATCACTTTTTTCAGTTGTTGAATTACAACTTTATTTTTACATTTAATTGTTGGTAAGTCTCACATCTTCAACATGTACTAGAATTTTTAACTTCTGTAAAGAGAAAATATTTTTTTATTAATTATTTCCATTTACAATTTTTTGCAAAAGCTTATATAATATTTTTTAAACAAATTAATGATCACAGAGCAAAGATTCGAGTAGATATTGTTTATATAACAGAGATGCATGTGTGCAAAACTTCATTTACGTAACTTAGTTATTGCTTGAATTATCAGGGAAGCCATTTCAAATAATCAAACTTACGGAAAATGAAGTTTAAAGTTAAACATGTGTGAATGTTGAAAACTTGCACATTGCAGCCCAAGCTTACCACTTTATTTTCACATATATTTTCAGTTAATCCACATACCCAACGAAGCCACTTTTCTACTTCTCTAAATAAAATATTTGCATTAAATATAATGTTAACTTCGGTACCAGAAATGAAATCTGTATCATTCTTCCTTTTTTTAATGAAGCACTTCCAGGTGTACTATTAGAAACATTAGTTTTCTTTGAATACCTGTTGTCACGAAATACAGACTTCTTATATCTGTAGACAACTTTGCGCTTTGTCATTTCAATTATGTTGTAGTAATCACAACGTATCCACACAAGAAAACCACAAGCAGAAACTATCCACTCAATTCACTCACCAGCGTATGAAATGATAAACAAAGCAAAACTATTGCATATTTCATGATTTGTCAGATAAAACATAAATTTGTACATTACAAACTTCTTGTGCGCGGAATTTGAATTCGGAACAATAGCACGAAATTTAAATACGAGAAAAGTTTGTCAAGAAACGTATTGGAATGAGCGTGGCAGGTCTGAATTTAAAGGGGTAAAGGGAGTGACATGCTTTCATATTTATGAACATGTCTCAAGAACGGATTTAGATAATTAAAAAATTATTTCACCAAATGAAAGAGAAACCTTTATTTTACACAGAAAAAAATAAATTCAAAAACGCATTTTTTGAAGTTTAAAGATGTACTTCTCCCCTTAAAAGATCCACTTATTTTATTGAAAAATTTCACTATTATCATTGAATAAATGTGATAATCTTCAACTGCTGTATGATACGGAAGATTGTAACATTTATTCTGAGACACTCTGTTCACGACGAATACCCCGGGCCTTGAACAACAATTTCTTTGAAACGATCCATGTGGGGTTGGCAAGCACTCTTAGACTGCTGTCATTTGTAGTTAATTGTAGATAAATCTTTCCAATATTTCAAAATTTGTTTTTTGCGACAATGATAAATTCAGTATGATCGGACCGCCTTTAATTTTTTAAAATTTTATTATCTTATACTATGAAGTAAGCGCATTACAAGATTGAATATGAACTACAACTTACCAAGTGTTACAAACAGGAGAACAAGGATACTCTCACTGGAGACCTCAATAATCAATAGTTTTTGTATGCGAGAATGTGACAATTACAGGAAGAAAAATGCTACAGAAAATAAGTTTTTGAAATTATGAATTTATCTTTAGGGTTGTTTAAATTTATCCTTTGGGAATCTAGACTTGATTCTTCGGTGTTGGTTATAGGTGATTCCTAGGTTTAATATGAAAGCTGCAGGGGAGGATGGCGAGTTTTACGTACCGAAGGTGCAGCTCCTCCCCAGATCGGGCATGCATATGTAATTGTGGGACGAATGACAGTTTTGTATAGCAATAGGGAGAGATCGTCTTTAAAAGCTTTTTGTTTATTAAAGTATTTAATTTAAAAAGTGCGGCCTGTGCTTTATTACATTTATTTAAAATGTGCGGTTTCCAAGTTAGACTGGTGTCAAGGAACACACCGACATATTTTATCGGTTTATTTGGAGGATTTCAAAGAACGTTTTGATTATATTATATATATATATATATATATATATATATATATATATATATATGAGAGTAGGATTTTTGATGAGCCGAAGAGAGCCGAAGATTTTAGCTTCGCAATTTGATAGGTTTAGATTACATCTCCATGAAGATTCCTCCTTCTGAAAAATGTTTAGTGTGTCTTGCAAGTGATGTATGGCTGAGGAAAGTTGTGAGTCCGCTGTATAGATGGCTGTGTCGACTGCATAAATTGCGGTTGTGTGTTTGTCTCGAACGGGTATATCTGAGGTGAGTGTGTTGAACAAAGTAAGAGAGAGCGGGGGCCCTTGAGGGACTCCAGAAAGGATTATTTAGGTAGGAAAAAATAATTGTTTAATTTGACTGAGAGAGAGGAGACAGAGAGAGAGAGAGAGAGAGAGAGAGAGAGAGAGAGAGAGAGAGAGCGATTTGAGATGAAACTGTGTATTATGTTAAATAAATAGTCGAGAGTTTATATGTGTCTTAATTTGTAAAGTAAGTCTTGGTGCCAGACACGATTAAACTCTTGTGCGAAATCCAAAAAAGCTGCTGTTATGTTACTGTAGAATAGTTTGATCTGAAACCAAACTGACAGGAAGGGATGATATGATAAGTGAGGAAACTATTTGGTCTAAATAAACTTAATTTCTCGAACAATTTGCTTAATAAGATAGAAAGGCCTGTAACTGGCGAGGTGATTGGGGGATTGGTTAAGTTTCAAAATTGGGATGATTACTGCTTGTTTCCATATATTGGGAAAATAACAGTCTTAGGTATCCATTAAAGATGCCTGTTGGGAAAGCAATCTCGCGATTAGGAAGGTTTTTAAATGCTTTCACAGAAAAATTGTCAATGCCCACAGATTTCTTGTTTTTCGCGTTTTTTATTAGTTCTGTTACCTTGAATGTAGCAATGTAATTAATTGACAGAGGCACATATAAGAATTGTTTATCGAGGAAATTAATGATTTTGCTATTGAATGATATGTCAGGATTTGATTTTATATTTTTGCTTTATCTTCAGCTGTGGTTACTCTTTTGTTGTTATAATCTATAGGAGTGGTGTTAGCAGTATTATTGAATTGTCTGTATATTTTCCAAAGGTTTGGAGAGTCCTTGTCTAAATTAGTTTATCTATGTTGAAATTTTCGGAATCTATACTGTTGGAGAGCAGAATGAATTGTCTTGCAAATTAACGTAACTTAAATTAACGCACGTACCATAACGTAAATTAACGCACGCAAACCAACAATTGAAACTGCAGCTGAGAGAAACAAATGTTACACTTTTTGAAATTAATTTCCTCTCAGCAAAACACTTCACCCGGCATGGTCTTCACATGAACCTTGCTGGAAAACATGCAGTCGGTAACAAGCTTGACAGCTCCAGTCCTACGCAGTCTCCTGCCAAAAAATCCATCCCTTTCACCTTCCTTACGTTCTCCACCCCCCACCTTATTTCGAACCCTGTTGCCTCTTCCTCTGAACCCGTTTCTCCCGTTCTCCCGTTTCTCCCGTTCCTACTACCAATTCGTCTACATCTGATGCCCCAGCTTCCTCACAACCTGTCACTGCCGGGACACACTACAACCTTCGACCAGGCACTCGAGGTAAAAATTGAATAAATATATAGCAACTACAGTCAGATGCAGCAGAAAAACATTCGTGTAGGTACTTGCAAAAAATAAACATTCTTCACCATAATGTTCAATTCCTTCCAAATAAAACTGAGTTTATCGAGGCAGCTCTACAGAGCGATCTAAATCAAATCTGTTCTTTGCTTTACAGAACATTGGTTATCTCCTAATGAACTTAGCATTTTCCAAATTCCAAACTTTTACCTCGCAGGCTTTTATTGCAGAGAGAGAGAGAATCCCATAAAGGTCCTACGTATGGGGGTTTCTGTATTTACGTTAGAAATAATATTGATTCTATCCCCTTGGCGGAATTAAATACGTATTCCATTGAAAATATTTTCGAAATTTCTGTTGTACTTCACTAAAAGTGATAATACTTTGCATTTACAGACCTCCAACAAAGAGAACTGCAGATTCTATTTTGTTCTTAGAAAACCTGGAGATAACACTTAACAAAGTCAGCAATCGCTCTTTTGAATCCATTGTTGTATGCAGAGATTTTAACATTGATTTTCTGGTCGAATCTTGCGAGAAAGAAAAGTTTCTCAATTTAATTAATTCCTTAATTTGGATCACACAACATTCGATGAAGGCAATTGATCAAATTATAATTAACAAATCTCTACTTGATATGAAGTTGAAACAAAAATTTAGGATAGTGACCACGATGCACAAATTCTTACCATTATAAGAAATGTGATTACTGACACAATAAATAATACCCGTATACTAGATTTACTAAAATAAAAAAATTTTATTACTTGCTGCAGGAATATGGGAAGGTTTATAATACTGTTGATACAAACGACAAATAATTTTTTTTTCAACTCTTTCTTTTAACACTTGCTTTCCTCTTAAAAAACAAAAATTAAATATTTCACGGAAAAGCAATTCTTGGATAACACAAGGGATTAGGACATCTTGTAAAAACAAGCGAATTATTTCTTTCATTTCTAAACGTCATGACGTATCTCAAGATTTCCTTATCTACTTTAAAAAATACAAACAATTGTTACGAAAAGTCATAAGACAGGCTAAAATCATGAAAAACGATCAGGATATTTTGAACTCAAATATTAAAACAAAAGCAATGTGGAATATAATAAAAAATACTACCAAATCAACTAGAAAACCCGTAGAGAATGTTGTTTTAAAATATAACGATATAAATGTGAACGATCCGACAACAGTGGCTAGTCTCTTTAACCAATACTTTTCGAAAATTGCTGCCGATCTCACTAAGGGTCTTCAGCCACAAAATTCAAAAACAGACAGTTCACCCAAAATTTTAGACACAATGATCGTTTCCGAAACTTCTTCCTATGAAATTCTCAAAATAATCGGTAAACTAAAAAATAAATATTCGTCCGGTTTAGATGAATTCCGGATTCTTTGTTAAAGACTTGTGCGTATGCCATTATACACCCGTTAACTCACATATTTAATGCATCTTTATGCACTGGAACGTTTCCAGATATTTTCAAAACAGCTAAAATTAAGCCGCTCTTCAAAAAAGGCAACAAAAATGAAATTCAAAATTATCGGCCCATATCGCTTATATTAGTTTTTTCAAAAATATTAGAGAGACTTTTTTACGTACGAATGGAAACCTTTCTCACTAAACACGACGCGCTTTCAGATTGCCAACATAGATTTAGAAAATCAAAATCAACGGAAACAGCTATATTTTCTTTTCTTAAAGATGTCGCCTCACCATTGGATCAAAACGAGGATTATTTTTAGATCTCTCGAAAGCTTTTGACGCCATTGATCATGACATTTTACTGTCCAAAATTACCTTCATATGGAATCCGTAGTATTGATCTAGATTGGTTATGTTCGTACCTTACACAACGATCTCAGAGAGTTGAAATACCGTACTGGAATGATGGAACATTACGTACGCACCTTTCCGACTCTTTGCCCGTTGCATGTGGAGTTCCTCAAGGATCGATTTTAGGCCCTATTCTGTTCCTACTTTACGTAAACGATATGCCCTCGACGATGTGAAACGAAAGAACAGTTCTCTTTGCGGATGATACGAACATCGTTTGCTGTAAAGAAACCGTAAATATCAGATGTTAGCATTATTTACCATTTGGACTGTATAAATAAGTATAAACAACCTGTAACAAGTATTATACTACAGCTTCCGGGTCAATGAGCCCCATCTCGATCAGGTTTTTCGTCCAGTTTCCCTGATCCATTGAGCAAATGCTGAGATGGCCCCTTGTTTTGCTTCTGGACATAAATGTAACTTCATTTTCTGTGCACGTCTTCTAGAATTCAGTGGGAAATACAATTATTCAAATTATCGTTTCCATGTTGTCGCGGCAGGAAGTATTATTCCGAAACACAACATGATAAGAGCCAAAATTTATTGCTTATTTATCCTTTAAAATAGATTTTATTACATGGGAGTTTTTTGTTTTGTTTTCTCCCTTTCAAAATTCAAAATTTAAGTAGTATATGACTTAGTGTAGGGATCACAGAATTTTGAAAATGTGCACACAATTCACTTTTCCCCATAGCACGTCATACGCAGCTTTTAACTGCTTTTTTGATGTAAAAATAAATAAAAATAAATAAATAAAAAAATAAATAAATAATATTATTTCTTAATATCATTAAAATAATAAGGAACATGACACAACACAACGAAGAAATGGAAAGGCACTCCTGCCAGCAAACTCAAACAACATTCAAAAGTAAGGTTCATGAAATCTCAAGTGCAGCAGAACACGACCTTCTGAACACATGTGCATTGCGGACTGCATAATAATCAGGGACAGACTTGTGCAACTTCGTTAAAAGCTTCGACCCATTCGTTGGCAAAATGTGGCAATATACCAACACTCCACATATTCCAGAAGTTTGTTCGTTTGTTTATTAATTCTAAGTCACCCTGTACTGGCACAATGTGGCCACAAATATTTGTAAATGTATTTACGTGTTTAAATAAATTTGTATTCACCATAATATTAGTGGTGAGACCCGGAGTTTCAACGATGGTTGTTCATAGTTTGTAGATTTCAATTTTTTGAAAGTTAAAATCATTGATATTGTTTATGACGTGCTTTTTATTCGAAAAATTATACAATTTATCACAAGTTTTTGTTAGAATTGATTTTTTACAGTGCTTTTGAATGTAGTTGACAATAAAATGGTGGCCTATTCGTTAAAAACGGAAAGTTTATCAAACTTTTTACAATGTTTGTAGCATTTTAAGGTGCAATACAATATATTTTAATATATTGCAATGTTTAAATATACATTGATTTTTATTTGACACAATACTTCTGTAATAGTTACTTTAACTAATAATTTACATTAAATACAAAATCTGTTGGAGAAAGTCGGTATTTCCCATTTGCAGAAAAATACTTTTTATTTGAATGAATATAGTTGTATATTATTAGTTATACTAATTTATGAAATACGAAAAACGTCAAAAATACCCATAAAGTAAAAATTTAGACAATGTGCTCAGGAGACCCTTCTAGGTAATGCACGAGACTATTTATACCTTGATATTGTCAGGGTTCAAATCAATTTCACCTAAACTTGCAACGTAATCCTATAATACAAAGGCGTCGCCTGTCAGGCGACGCGACTAGTGCCGAAAACTTCCCCCACCCTCTCCCCTCACTCCCCGTTTCTGAAACGCTAGGTGTCTTCATTGTGTGACCATGCAGTGAAATACACGTCATCTTGTGCGCATGCCTGTTTCCGCCATTTTAACACGCGTCGTCGTCCAGTAGACTACGCTTTTGTAGTAATGTTAGTGATATTTTTGGTGCTTTATTGGCTAATATTTTAAATAATGAATACAAAATTCTTGTCTTGTGGCATTTGAGTTTTGTTCTGAACATTTAGCAATCATAATGGGACGATGGCGATCCTAGCAAAGATTGCGTGACGAGGTACTTCGGCGGACGCTTCACAATAGTCATATGTGGATAGCACCAATCAAGTGTCTGCTGTGAGTCAAGTTATTTAAGTGTATCAATAAAATCCTTTAAAATTCATTATGTAACTTCATATCATACATGTTCACTCCATTAAATTCAGTGCTTCATGGTAAAAATAAGTTTTTCTTTATTTTGACCCAAAGTAGCCCGACTCGGCATTGGAATAATGCTTTCTACAGGGCGTCTTTGTAGTTTAGGATTAAAAACTTGCATAAAAAGCAGTTTTTTGTGTCTGTAACATTGTGCAACACTTTCCAATAAAATATTAAGTTGATTCTACGCTAATTTCACGCATTTTATTGGTAGGTTACACTTGCTGCAATAGAGTTTCGTAGGTACAAGAACTTTTGAGGGACGATCTGTGTATATCCAATGGTATTATTATTTTAGTAAATTTATTTAACATCATTAAATTCAGAACGATTTGGAGACCATTGTACAGCATGCATGCGTGGTAACGGTCATGTACGTTCTGACACAGTTAAGGCTGTAAAACATTGAACAATTAATTATTTACGTAATTTCCCCAAACGCACATCGTCCCATAAGAGTTCATGTATCTGTAAAACACCAGTTCACGATGAGTTGCTCCCAATCAGTGGCGTCATTTCAAAAATTCAGTCAAATTTATCTCTATTGAGTGGAATTTTCATTAACAAATTGTTATTGACAAATAATTATTGACTTCATACACACCCTAGAAGGTTTAAGTCCTAGTAGTGCATTTATTCTAAACCCCATATATGTTTTAGCGAAAAGATTTATTTTTATTAGAGATTTATTATTTAAAGAGATGACTCAGCTTATTACCACACTATTTGTCACAAGCATCTGGAAACGAAATCAGTTTCTCAACAGTAGGTCACAAGATTACACCGATTCCGAGAAAAGATTTTGTGGTCCCCTGCTCACCTTTACTTAGCTTCACTGATCAATATCCAGCGAATGACAGAAACATATGAAACGACCGGTGAACAGCTTTCCCTCCTTACACTTAATCCTTTATTTCCTCTTTCATCTTTTCGCACTACTCTACAACACATGTCGAGAGTTTAGAGCATGTACCAGCTGCGGTGGTGTTCCCCGAACTGAGGGAATTCGAGGGGGAAAACCTTTATAGAACCACGCGAAAATCATCGCCTGTAATCACATTCTAGCTGATGAAGAAAAACCATATCTCAGCTATATAATGCACTCCATTTATTGGACATATAGTCGAATTAAAAATAAGAAAAATTTGTACATAGAGCTACGAACCAAGAACACATTCATTCAAAATGACTTTTTATCTCTTCAGCACTAGTAATGTAATTCGTTTTGGTTCGATGGAGAGACCATTTGGGGTGAATACCAGAAGGCGAAAGGTTAGAATGCGGTAGAATGTAGGTATTGTACTGGCTTAAAGGCCTTCGGCCTAGCCACATTGCATCAAGTTTCTAATTTGGCTGTAATAATTACCTATTAAATAAATAAAATAAAATATAATTCGTTTTGAATGTGAAGGCGGCCGGCATCCCCCGTGGGCTCGGCCACCGCCCCTCGGGCGCGCGCCTCGTCGCCCTCGTTCCGCACGCACGCAGGCAGCGCGCCGCGGCCGGCGGGCCAGGTGTCCTTCGCGGAGGGCCCGGCCGAGGCCCCTGCGGCGGCGGCGGCGGCGCGCGCCCGCGGGCCCCTGCCGCTCCGCCGCCGCGTGCGCAGCCAGCACGCAGACCGCCCCGGCCAGGTCGCGCCTGCTCAGCAACCTGGGCAAGAACCTGCTCAACGCCGCGCAGGTACCACTTCCGCCCGCGCAAATCCCCAATCGTACCTTCGACAACCACAGTACTACCGGGTGTTTTTTTATCTTTCGCCGAAGATGACGCACCGCTTGCCTCAGCGATCGAGCCCTCGGTTGCCCGGCGATTTGTCAACAAGGCCCCCGTTCATCCGCCGCGTTCGTCGCTCGGCGCAACCGGCCGATACTTCACGACGTAAAGATAGGAGTGTGGTGTGCGTTGAGTTTCACAAGAATTATGGGACCTATTTTTTTCAACACCACCGTTACTGCTGATGTTTACATTCATCAGATATTGACATTATTCTTCGAACAATTGACACCAGAAGAAAGGTTCTATGGTTACTTTCAACAAGATTCGGCAACAGCTCACAACTCTGGTCGATCCATGAACTTCTTAAATAATGTTTATAGTGATGATAGAATAATTAGTCGTGGGTTATGGCCTCCTAGATCACCTGATCTGACTCCTTGTGACTTTTTCCTTTGGGGATACTTGAAAGACCAGGTATATGCAGAAAACCCGCATTCGGAGGAAGAGCTCCGGCGCTCTATTGAAGAGAAAATCGCCGCAATTCCTCGAGATTTACTTCAAAGGGTTAATCATAATTTATTCCGGAGGTGCCAAGAATGCATTCGAGCCGAAGGACACCACTTTCAGCATCTTCTTTAAGGTAAGTTACGCGGTAGCGATAGTTCTCGTATAGCAGCACGGGCGGTAAATCAGCATTTCTCCCGGCGAGTGACCCCTCGATTGCCCGGGCGACGCGGCCCGATTCTTCGGCGAACGATAAAAAAAACACTCTAGATACTGTAACATGTACAACATTAACCGTACTGTTCACATTCACAAGACTATAGTGCTGTGTAATCCTATTTATCCATGTTATCCTATTTATATAGTAATGTGATTGACGAAGGTAAGATGTATTGATAAAAATGTTATATTTGTGACTCATAAATATGTTTGGAAGATGTTTTTTATCTATGTATTGTACAATTTACAACAGAAGTAATATGCCTGAAGAAAAAAGCGAAAACGTTGCTGACACTTAAGTAAATTAGAAGTTCTACAGAATGGCACTTTCTCGTACTAAAGTTTTCTAATTCCCATGGTGTGGACTGGTACTGTACAGTATTGACCCTTCTTGCCTGCCGCAATCTATTGCCGCCCAAAGTACATTTTTTTTAGTTTCTCAATTTTTCGGTTTCCGTAAAGTAGAACAGAAAAAATATTTTAAGAATACTAAAGAAAAGTAAAACCTCCTCCTAAATAGAAATTTTCCTAGAAAAACTTGATGTCTTTTATAAGAAAATGATTAAGTGTTACTGTAAATGCGAAATTTGATTTTTTTTGACAGGAATCAATTGAGTTATTGAAAACATTCAATCAAAGTCATTTAAAGCACTTCCACTCACAAATGCAATAATGTATTCAAATTGTGGATATGTGCATATTAACATGAGATATATTTGAAAAAATTACATTAGGCGAGGACTTTATCCAGAAGCAAGATTCTGCTGCATCGTAGGAGAAGATTATACAGGGCGCCATCGAGCGAAGAAGTGAAGAGCGACCCACGAAATAACAAGGTTTTATAACTATTGTAATACAGAGAAAACTGCTCATGACCAAAGATTGATTCATTTTTGATTATCATTATAATAAATTCTAATTTGTAAATTAAAAAAAACCAGCATTTAATAAATTTTCAGATTCCTCGCCACTCCGTGTAGATGGATATTAATAATTGGTTGCAGAGTAAGTAGCAACAATTATGAACTTCGTACCCCAATTAACTGAGATACCACAACATAATTTTGGAATGAGAGATATTTAAATTACGTAGGAATCATTAGGTTTCAAGTGTAACCTTTTCCTGGCGCCCAAATTACATTTATCAGTAATAATTATGATTCAAAATGTCCCTCCAAGTAGGGTTTGTTTTTAAATAGAAAGTCGGGGCTTGTTTCAAAGTGGCACCAGTCAACGTCGGGCATGTTTCAATATAATGATAAATGTAAAATAAGATAGGAAGAGGAATGATATTTTGTGTGCCAAAAGAGATTAGTTTACTTTATAAAGGTATATAATTAGATAATAGTATGAAAATTGGTGGGAAGGGAGAATAAAGTAATCTAGGATGAAAACTAAGAGAGAGAAAGGAAACAAAAAGAGCGAGGATTTTAGCTATCTGAAGAGAGAGAGAGAGAGAGAGAGAGAGAGAGAGAGAGAGAGAGAGAGAGAGAGAGAGAGAGAGAGAGAGAGAGAGAGAGAGAGAGAGAGAGAGAGATGAGAGTGTTAAGGAGGAGGTGGAAGTATTTATTTTAGAAATGGGTAGAACTTTGTACGATAGGTAGGACAGAATAAGTATGAGATTCGTCACAGTGCTGAAGTAGTGCGGTGTCCACCGAGTTCTCACTTTTGCCAAGCGCTGAGAATGTTGTTTTGTAATTACATTTTCATGTATCCACATTATGGTGTCATGCCCGCTCATCACCGCGTTGCTGAAGCCAATGAATGTACTTCTAAAAACTCGGAAGCATCCGAATTTTATACTTTTCTTTTGTCTCTCAAAACATTGCTTATTCCGCCTCAGCTTTCATTTCTACCTAACGAAAATGATCCTTAACGCCGGTTGTTTATTTGTCACATAGCAACCCCCTCCCGATTGTCTATTGACATCCCTATGGCATGTGTTATTACATTACATTTTCATGTATCCACTTAGTGACTTCTTTTTTAAACTTATGAAATGTACTGCTATTTTTTATAGTAGAGGGGAGATTGTTCCAAGCACGGATGGCAGTGACAGTGAATGATTTGCTAATCGCAGCGGTATTGTGATGCGAAAACAAATAAGGTGTGACGCTCGGGAACGATGTAGTTTCATAATCTGAAATCGTTGTAATAGGACTATATGATGTGTACTCTTCAAAATCATGTAAAGAAGGAGAAGGCAGTAAAGTAAACGACTTTTATCCACAGTAAGAATTTTAGAATGGGCACAAAAGGTTGAATTATGATCGTATTTTTTTTAAGGTCGAAAATAAAACGAATACATAATTTTGAGCTACTTGTATCTTAAATTGCTGTTTTAGATTTATATCAGTCAGTAGAAAATCGCAGTAATCAAAATGAGGATAAGGAGGGATTTTACGAGGGTCTGACGAGTTTTTGTAGGTAAAAATGTACGCATGCGTTTAGATCATGAATGGCTCTTTCTCGCTCGCTCACTCTCTCGCTTTTTGTTTATCTCTCCCTCTCTCTATCATATATATATATATATATATATATATATATATATATTATAATACGCCCACCTACTACCTTCCAGCCGGTGGCGATGAAGCGTGAAACTATGATTGCTCGTGAAGCGAGCTTTGAATTCTCAGGAAGAAGGATCTTTCGGGTATGAGAAAGGTCTGAACCCTTGACACAATGAATTATGTAAAGTTCTGGTAAAATGAGCATATATTCAGTACAACAAATTACACAGTGGCACAAATATACAATAAAGTATGCACTTTACGTAGATGGTCACTGCAAAGAAAACAGAAACAAAAAGAACAGAAAGAACACAACCACAAAAGAATGTATAGCCGTCACCTTGACTGCCTGAATACTTCAATAAGCACTATTCACAATATTTTTGCTTCTACCTCTTTCTCAATTATTTCGTGTACCTCATTTAGCTTTTGTTAATCTTAAGTTTTCTCCGTGCACGGCCCTTTAAGTGATTCTCTACAATTAATCTATCATAGACTTCACAGAGGTCAGCCTTAAGCTGCGCATTTATTACAATGCTGTAAACTCTATCACAAAAATAAACGTGACACACACGTTCTAAATCGTACCCTTTACAAAATTATAGCAACTGATTATCCCTGACATAAACAAATAAGATTACTTTTACATTACATGAAAAATTATAATTTACTTTAGAAAAGTTGTACAAGGTATGGCATTCAAACGAATTTACTGGTGCGTACAGCGAATGAAATCTAAACTGCCGCTCATACGTTCGAAATATTTTTCCCAGTAATTATTTGGAACTCACCTATTTTAGGACGCTTCGCCTGGTGTTTAAAGCTGCACGGTTTCCCAACAAATTGCCGCATAGAAGTTGCCAGTTCTTTACCTCGACATCCGCTTGCCGTCAGATAACCTTGGGGTGTTCGGTCGCTCGCAGTCCTCGCCACGTCACTTGACTGGTTCGATGTCCCGCGGTTACACCACTTCTTTCGCTCGATCTCAGGATGCCGCCACATGTCCAAATTCCAAACCTTTCTCTCGATCTCGGGCTCGTACCATCCACGTATGTGGTCCAAGTCCTCGCATACGCTTGAGTCTTCACTGGAGTCGTCCTTCTGCCGCCTGCCGCGTCGTTGCTCGCGCTACCAGTTTTAAATAACTAACGTGCTTGAATTGACTACTTCTAGCACTCAGCCGACATACCACACTTTGAGCGTGCGTGGTCGTGGCGTACAAAATTAAATTCTGGATTTCGTTTAGAGTCCTTCTGCGCGAATTTACTTCGATTATGAAACTATTTCAGGTTCAAGCGATCACATCGCTTGCTTTCTCGCGTGATGTTAGTGCTAATAATGTACATGCACTTCGCTTCTGAATTCTATCACTTATTACCGCGTTTCTTATATCAGCTTTACTTAAGCAAGTAAAATTATACTCCTGCACTAACCAATGACTATCGCTGAAGAATTAAGTTGAGTCGCCGTCGCTGTCGAAGCTCTTCCGAAGTGCGTCGCGGTATTTATGCGTCTCCGCCTGGGGAAATTTCTGGAGGGGTGAATTTTCTCCTCCTTCGCGCCCTCTCAAGAAAATATTATCCGCTAACTTTGGACATCGGAGTGCGAAAACCTGCGGGTAGATGTCGCTTTCTCGGACCATCGCTCCGCCGCGTACCCTATTTCTCTGTGTTCTGGTCTTTTCTTGTGGCTTATGGTGGCGTTACGGGTTCGTATAATCCCGTGACGTCACAATATATATATATATATATATATATATATATATATATATATATATATATAGTGTGTGTGTGTGTGTGTGTGTGTGTGTGTGTGTGTGTGTTAGACTTGATACAAGTGAATGGACGTTCGAATGCGAAAGTGATGAAAACTCCTGATTTTTGTGAGTAAGAAGCAGTGACACGCTGTGGCAATTATTTAAAGGTAGGTGCAGAATAGTGAAAAAGGCGGCAAGTGTTAGCAATATCAGGGAAGTTAAGAAGACAAAAAAACGCATTGAAAGGCCACCAGGCAAACTCGTGGAGGTAGCCATTTTTACCGCGGAGAATCAAGGAATATATAACAGGAAGATCATTGCGTAGTTCCAAAGAATAAACTACAAGATACAATATATTTGACTATCCAGATTGAGTAACATAGTTTTGCAGAAGAAGACATTTGCAGCCGCAAAAGAATCTGAAAATTCGTAATTATATAAATTAATTTTATTTTTCTACTGTAGATATTTACTGGTAAGACTTTCTGCGAATTGGTTCTGGTGTATTTATGGTTTTTACTTTCGCCGCCTGACGTCCGTGCCGACCACGCGTCGAAGCAGCGACGATAAATAATTGGGTTATTGATATTGCATAAATTACACATAGGAAGTATAACAACAATCATTATCATCTGTTGTTAATAAATATGGGCACATAAAAATTAAATAAACACTCTCTCGTATCGGAGACCTTGTTTGTAGTATCAGCGGTGGATTTCTTGGTGTTGCCTACTCGTGCAGTTAGCTGACATTGCAGATATCTGTGGCAAGAGTCCAGGTCCAACGATTTGCGAAACTTCAAACAAGAAATAATAAAGAGAAAGTAGTGACATCTAGTGATCAAGAAGAGAATTAGTGACGTATATACAAATCAGAGGCCCCTATTGAAATAAGAAACAATATAGAATAAAAAAACCAAGAAGAGAACTAGTGAAGTATATACAAATCGGAGACCTATATTAAAAGTGTTAAGGAACTACACACCAGCGAGGAAATTCAAAAGGGAGAAAAAATGGAGAAAGATAGTGGAAAACCACGCCCAACAAAAACTCCAAAAAGAAAAACACAGATGCCTCAGATATATTCTAAAAAAGCTTACGGAACAACAGGACTCAATCAATGAATTAAAAAATGAAACAAAAGAACTCACATCGTTGAGAAACGATCTTAAAAGCAGAGATATTCAGGAAAAAAAAAAAAAAAAGCAATTAAAAATTAAGAAGGATTTCAAAAGGCCGAAGAAATAAAGGAAAAATAAAAAGGAGAAATGATCAATTTTGGAAGAATGCAAACAGCAAAACACTCGAGTCCAAGAATTGATAGAAAAAGCTGAAAAGAATTAAAAAAAAAAAAAAAAAAGATATTTATTCAAAACTTCATATCTTAGAAGACAAGGAAGCGGAGAAGAAAGACAAATACAAACAAAAATCGTGCCAAAGCAGAGAAGAAGAAAAAGGTTTCAATAGGTTAATGGAGAGTGGATCTCACTACATGAACAATCCAAAGAAAGTGAAGCAAAGAACTAATTACCTCTCCCCCCAAAAAACATAAACTACCAGCAGCCAAGAAATAAAGGGAATTCCAACCCAATAATAGACAAGAAAAACCAGCGTACACTTAATGTAGCGACCTTCAACGTCAGATCTCTCCTTTCAAATGAAAGGGAATTAGAATTAGAACATGCAATAGATAACATCCACTATGATATTATCGGCCTATGTGAACTAAGAAGAACAGGAGAGGCCATAATAGAGAAGAAAAACAGCGACTTATTCTCATATATAGGTGAGACGAAAGGTCAGAAAGGTGTAGGCTTCATTGTTCATAAGAAAATTAAAAAAATTCCATTGAAGATATTGTCGGCATTTCAGAGTGCTCTTACTTAAAAACTAAGGAACAAGAAAATTTCAATAATTCAAGCGCATGCACCAACCACGAACTGCACAGAAGAAGAACTGGAACAATTCTATGATCTACTAGACAGCACACTTAACCAATTTAGATACGAAAGGAAATTTTTAATTGGCGACTTTAACTCTAAGGTAGGAAAGAAAATGAACAACACAGAAGAGGTAGCTTGTGGCCCCTTCGGTCTAGGAATACGCAATAAAAGAGGAGAACGACTAATCGAGTTTGTAGAAGAACATAAACTAAAAATAGTTAATAACTTTTACAAAATCAATGACTTGGATGGACTTGGCTTTCACCAGATGGCCAACACAAAAACGAAATTGACTATGTACTAACAGATGATCTGGAAAGTTTATAAATATAGACATTGAAAAAGGGGTTGAAGGTTGCACTGATCACATACTTTTAAAATGCGATATCAGATTACGCAAAGGTAGGAATAAATACCACCGCTGGAAGAAAATACCAACACAAGATTTCAACAAAGCATATATCAAAAGCTCTCAGAGCCGAAATAGAAACCAGAATCAAGAAGGGACAGGAAGAATTAATGCATACTAAAGAAACTACTCACGAAAATACAACAATCTTGAACAATGCATCCTTCAGCAAGAAAAAATGCAGCTACGGACTCTCAACATCTAATGAAAAATGCGATTGCGTAAAGATACTTTACAACTTATAAACCAAAGAGAACTGCTACAGTCCAAAAAGCATGCACCAGAGCACGCTAATGAGTACAAGGAAATAAACACAAAAGTGAAACGATTAATCCGCAGAGATCAAAGAAACCATCTGACCGACTTAACACACAAAATTATGGAAAATAGCAAATCTCTTAAACTACTAAAAGAAAAATCTTCAATAGGGAAACACTGATGATAGCTTTAACAGATACTGACGATAAGAAAATATCTCTAGGAAAAACATAAATAAAATAGCTACCCAATACTACAGAATCCTCTATGAAAGTACAAATCATACACCCACAAAACTGTATGATGACAACGAAAAAGATGAAACCGAAATACCACCATTCATCATACCTGAAGTGCGTGGGGCATTTTCGGAAATGAAAACTGGAAAAACGCCGGGAGAAGATGGCATTCTTGTCGAACTTCTTAAAGAAGGTACAGATGAATTACTCAAAGAAATTGTCAAACTGTTCAACCATATACTAAAGTTGGAAGAACTCCCCTTACAATGGTACACAAGTACCATACTCATTCACAAAAATGGTAACAGAGACAATATCACTAATTATACGCCAATTAGTCTTATGTTCAACATGTACAAACTCTTCTCTAAATCCTGACAAGAAGAATTACGAACAGCAGCCACCGGAACAAGCAGATTTTTGAACAGGGTTCAGCACTACAGACCACCTGCAAACAGTCAATTAGATCATCGAAAAAGCACAAGAAGTTAATATAAAATTGTACATAGCATTTGTTGATTTTACGAAGGCCTTTGACTGTGTAGAACACTCATTTATACTTCAAGCACTCAAGAATCAAGGAGTCCCCAGCAAATATATTAATATTTTAAAACAACTATCTGCACACGGCCAAGCACAAGTAAGAACAGATCAAGAAGGAGAAATATTTCCAATTAAGAGAGGAGTAAGACAAGGGGACCCAATATCTCCTAAATTATTTAATAGTTTGCTTGAAATGAGTTTTCGTAAAATAAATTGGTCCAAACAAGCAGGTGTAAATGTCAACGGACGGCGGCTGACAAACCTCAGTGTTGCAGACGACATTGCTCTATTTGCTACCCCGCCCAAAATTCTAAAAGAAATGCTATGCGATGTAAACGCAAAACGTACTGAGGTCGGTTTACAAATGAACTTATCGAAAACTAAAGTAATGAGTAACAGTGAACCCAAATCAATAATGGTGAACGACAGCAACATAGAATATGTGCAAGAATATGTTTATCTGGGCCAGCTAATATCATTTACAAATAGAGGAGATAAGGAAATAAGAAGAAGAACTAAATTAGCACGGAGAAGATTCTGGAGCCTCTCTTTCATTTTGCTAAATAAAAAGATAAACCTCCAAATTAAAAAGGTAGTAATGGACTCGTGCATCTTGCTGATATTGCTTTGTGGATCACAAACATGGTCTTTAAATACAAATAAAATGGATACAACGATGCCAGAGGAAAATGGAACAAAAATGTTAAATATTTCGCTTCTAGACAAAATACCATCTACAGAAATTAGAAAAAAGACAAAAAAGATCCCTTTCCTTCCCCGAGTGCGCGCTTCCTGGTGGAGCGCTGCGTGACCTTCTGTAGCGGTCTGTTACATTCAAAATATCCGTTAAGAACTGGTCGCAAAAAAAAATTTCTCAAAACAATTCTTATCTAACATATGGCAATATGTATATCATTGAATTCGCCTTTTTACGTTCTTTATGATAGACTGAAAAATATGTATAGTTCCTTTTGAAAAAAACAAAGTTACCTCAAATACCTCGTAAAATACAAGTGATAAAATAGAAATAAATACACTTATCAGTTAGCCCTATTTTCCCATGCACTTCCGTGAAAACTGCATTTCAATATCTTCAACCCTTCAAAAGTTACAGGAGGTGCTAAAGTTACGTGACTCACCCTGTATATTGTAATGATTCGCAATCATTTAAAAAAAAACTGCAGTACCCGTCTTCGCATGCTATTGACCGATGTCGCCGCGTAGAACCATTTTCAATCTTTGTCGGTGTCGATGGCTCCAGGTCCAAATACCATCTTCTTTTCTTCCGTTCTGGCACAAGTGTATTCAAGTCACTGATCCTCACCGCCTCATAAGTTGATAAGACTTACTTAATTTTCCTTTTAAACGTTCCCAGTTTCTACCTACTCATATACTTAAAATATTAAAGTTCAGCAAACTATTATCTGCATCAAATACTCCCCGTCCTCTTGCCGACAAATTCACCTAAGTTCACAATTCTAGCTGCTGCACTCGAAATATTTCCAAGATCCAATTTCCGCACCTTCCATCAATATTCCAAGTCGGACAATCATACGCTCCAAAGTAAATGTTCACAATTCCCAAACTCCCAACATCAAGTGTCTACACACGATCCGCACAGCACCACGGCATAAGTCGGAATGAATCCATATTCCAGTCTTTCAGCCCTTTAAAACTCGGTTCATCTATCTACTGTTTCTTGTCAGAAAAATTCCATGCCTAGCCAATCCCTCAATTACTTACAAATTCAACTAGCTGCGCCCCAGACTGTCATTGCTTTCTCGGCCAGTCCCCAAACAGTTTACTTAGTCAACTAGCCGCGCCCCGTGGTTCAAAGCAATGAGGTTTGTTGACCTTGACGACAACTCGTCTACCGTTGCGATGCTGCCATATTTGCCTATGTCTATCCTTACCATTCACCCTGTTAATAATGTCACTCAATACAAGGTCTCACATATTGGTATGTCACATATATATATATATATATATATATATATATATATATATATATATATATTGTGACGCAACGCTTTATCAAACGACGGCGGCGGCGTGGGTAGGGGCCGTCCGCGGTTGGTCATCGAGATGCAATAATAATAAGAATAATAATATTGATAATTTATTTCCTTAAAGGAAAGGAAAGGGGTTCCTTGCTCCACACCTTTCCCACGAAAAAAAAAAAACGAAAAACAAACAATGACATTTAATGAAAACTGTAGTACACAGACATCTGCAAAGTTTCTAACAAACACAAAAGCAACAGCACAGAAATAATGTCACAACAGTGTACAATTGTCTGGCTGCCTGTACCCAAATACAAGAACAAAAAAACAGGCAAATCAACAAAGAAGTACTGTTTCTAGAACTATTCTGAGAATTATAACCATTTAACATCCTTTTAAACAAATGGAAAATCAAATTATTAACTTTGAACAAATGATTAAGTCCCTTGGAATTAATATTATCATTCCAATTAATTTATACAACACTTATGTTCCTTCACTCCAAACAATTCAGATTTATACATTCCTCATCACGATTCCCTCATTTCAATAATAAATTCACATCCAATCACGATCAACACACAGCAATAGAACTTTGATTTCCAATGTAAACTCTAGAATAAACATTCCATACTATGATCAACACACATTAATAGAAATTTAATTTACAATATAAACTTTAGAATAAACATCCTACACCATTTCTCCAGAAATTGTATATAAAAAATTATTCATGACTGACAAAGTTTTCTTATACCTTTTGATAAATACTCAAGCAAGTAGGGTGTAGCATTACCCAAAGTTTTAATGATGATACTAGTTCATTACCATACAAGTAATCATTGTAACATTTTCTTTCTCTTTATCCTGCATGGTCACACAGCATTCCTGCTACATGCTAATTCTACCTGCCATGAAATCACACCATATTAATTATGATCAGAAGGAAATCATGAATAAACATTGTAATGAAACGTTACAGACAGCATAAAAATACTAACTGTCCTCCCACTGAGCTAATATTTTTCAAATCTGTGGTATTAGACAATCTCCACTAAGTACTACATTCCAGTCTCACTCCCAAATTGACCAAAATTAACAACTCTTGACCTATTCCTTATCTAAATGATAATATTGGTTCATTACCATACAAGTAACCATTCAACAATTTCCTTCCACTTTATCCTGCATGATCACATAGCAATCCTGTTACATGCTAATTTTACATGCCATGAAATTACACCATACAAATTGTAATCAGAAGAAAATCATGAATAAACATTTTTCTGAACGTTATGGCAGTAGAAATAGCAGTGTAACTGTCCTTCTTCCTCTCAGCTATTTCTTTCACAATCTGTGATATTGAACAATCTTCAATAAAATATTGCACTACCATAGAGAAACTTCAGAATCTCACCCCCCAACTTGACAGAAATTGACAACTCTTGGCACATTCCTTATAGTACAGAAATTGCAATATAAGTTACAAACAGAAAGCACATAATTGTCAACAGTACCAGTTAATGAAAGTGAAAGTTCACCTTTCTTCAAGCTCTTTTCCCATTAATAAATAATTTGTTCACAATCCACATATGCATATTGGTGATTGAAAATTGATACATTAATATGCATAAATTCATTTATCAGTCTCTTTAAGTCCTCAACTTAAAATAATGCAACAGAACATCTTGTATTTAAAAAGAATATTGCCCATTCAACAAAGTTACTGTAAAAAAGTCACTTGCAGTTGGAATATCGCATCTCAGATTAAGGAGAGATTGATTCTCTAGCCTCACACCTACGCAATTCATCTATACAACCGTGAATTAAATGCTTTTCCCGCACTCACATTAAACAGTTAAGACACCAGTTCACGTACATTCCCACTCTCCCATCCAATTACATCTGCACGCATCCGTCCCTTCATCCTACAACGCACCTCGAACACTACACCACCTCTCCTCATGAATTAAATGTTTCACAACAAACTCAAGTACATTAGATCATCACATTTACCTCTTCTCATAATCGTAGTGAAGGGCTCCATCCCACCGAAGACCAACACAGCACTCTCCAGACTCCCCACCTCTCACCATCTAACGTCTTCTCCGGTCCCTTGCCCACATCATAAAAGAAAGAGCTTTTTGCTCACGCAAAGCACCGACGCTGTCTTCTACCCCAGCGCACTCTGCTTGGATCCTCGAAACTTAAGGCCCCCGGCCTGGAGCGCGCATTTCAAACTGCTCCGCTGCTCGCCTGCCTCGCAGCCAGGCATCGCTGTAGCCCATACTTGGACGGGGCGTTACAATATATATATATATATATATATATATATATATATATATGGGATTTGCATAAAAATGTGCTAATGTACTAAACATATTTCCGAATATCTGTAGTATGTTGAATTTATCTTTCAATCCCATAAGCATGTACATAATACCAGAGAAAAATAGTAGAATTTCACTTCCCTAAATCTTTAAATGTTCAACTGAAGAGTTTTGGCATGGAGCAGACGCGGTTGAATCTGCCAGTTGATTCAGATCAACGATGCCTTATTTTAAATGGCGAAGCTGAGGTCATCAGGTGTGCTCTTCTGCCTGAGTATCCAAATTTTGCTGCGCTCCAATTTCCGTCTATCAGAGAAGGAAGGTATTATCCGGGTGACTATTAGGCGATTAGAATTCAACAAAGAGACATATTTTAAGTTTGTTTATATATTACATGGAGAAAATCTACTAGCCAGAGTTTCTTCACCCCCCAAGGAATAGGAAAACCGGCTTAGGTCGTTCAGGATACCAACTTCTGTCACTAGAATGCCTCTGACCAGACGGTGCTACGGTTAGAATGCAGACGGTGATAGGTTTTTGACACGAGTAAATTAGCTAGGTCGATTTCTGTCGCAGTCTGGAGGAAAATTCTAGCGGCCGGCAGCTCTGATCGGAAGATTTGCGTGAATAATGCGATAGCTTTTTTTTTTTTTTTTTTTTTTTTTAATTTTTGAAGAGATTACATAGATCAGTAAAAATAACTATACATATGTATTTACAGACTTATATGCTAACCTTAAATTTAATATTACATACTAACAAGGGGGAGGAAATCCCTTTTTGGGTCCTCAGTCCGGATCTAAATCTGCAAATTTTTTTAGGAATATGTGATATGGATATTAGTTTTTGATTCGTGTTTGGTAATTGGGGTTTTTGGCTAGTTTAAATGGTGATAGGGCTGGGATTTGAGGTATGTTATGATAAAAGTTGGTGGCCAGATATGTGATAATGCGCTAGCTGGCGAATGCTGGAGCAGTTCAAGGCGCTGGACTGTCGCAGGAGGGTCGGACGGAGGCGGTGCGCAAGCTGCTCGACCAGGGCGCGGAGGCCGACTTCACGCACGGCTCGCGCTGGACGGCGCTGCACCGCGCGGCGGCCAGGGCGCACGCGGACGTGGTGGCGGTGCTGCTGCGGCGCGGCGCCGACGTGGGCGCGCGCACCTGCGGCTACACGGCGCTGCACATGGCCGCCTACAACGACCCCAGCGGACGCTGCGCGCACCTGCTCATGACGCCGGCGCCGACCTCGAGAGCGAGAACCATTTCGGCCGCACGCCGCTGCACTACGCCGCCGAGTACGGCAACGAGGAGGCGGTGCGCGCGCTGCTCACCGCTGGCGCCTTCAAGGCAAGTGCACGTCGCTAGAGAGCGTGAACAAAGTCCTCCGAGGACTTCGTCGCGTCCAAGGTAATTGTATGGCCATTAGAGACTGTGATCCATCTCCTCCACAGTGCGTTAGTCCACTGTTAACCTCATTTAGATGCATAATCTAAATGCTTAAAGCAAAAAATACGCGCCAATTAGAAAGAGAACAGCATTTTATTAGATCTTCCAACTTATAAATTTATCGCCAAAGTAAATATCAGTTATCAATATTTAATCAAAATAACCTCGTAGCTTCAAGCAAGAAAAAGACAATAGTTGTCCCTTTAGATTTTCTTTGAAAAGAAATTTCATTGTATTATTTTAATGACCCTTAACACATTATGTTCATTAAAAATTCTTATTAGATATAATATTTTATTTGAAATAAAACACTCTTCAGAATTGAATATCACGGGGGAAATATCCATTTAATTTGTTTGCATTGACCATTGCAATTTCTTCTGATTGTCGATCTAACCTGGTGGCACATTTCGTAGTTCTGCTTTCAGATAGGTATTTAAAATCAACAAGACTCCAATATTCCATTTAAAAATTTTCATTTTTCTTTGTAATACCATTGGTTTTCTTGTAGTAGTTGGTTTTCTTTTTATCGATTTGGGGAAATTTTGCTTTTCTTCTAATAATTTTCAAAAGATGATCATTGCTTTTGGAAAAATAATTAGCCAAAAATTCCCATAACATCATTTTAAATTAACTCCGCAATTTCTTGCTTTTCTCCTATGTCGGGTAATATGACATGAAATTAACGGAAAGGCAAATTTCAAGCATTAGTTCAAGAGCAACACTCTTGACCAAGAAATAAGCGACAATTTCCATTGTATTTATTAGTATTTATCTTTGAAACGTATGGTGTTCATGTAATCGTCGCTTTTCCTAATATGAATTTCTGGTATTATTTAAAGCGCAACGAAATTTCGTATCGGAGGAGTCTTAAGCAATAAAAAAGCGACAAATTACATGCAGTTATTTTTTATTTATCTCCGTAATTTGTTTTTTTTTTCTTGCGTTTGTGTGGCTACCTTGACACCAAGTTGGCACCGCGTTTGCAAAAAATTGCATTTCAGGTATTATTTGACCAGCGACCAAATTTCTATTTTTTGGGAATTCTTGAGCAGCAAAGAAGCGAAAATTTTCTAAGTAATTATTTTTTATTTATATTTTAAACATTTTCTTGTAATTGTCCTTTACCTCATATGAATTTGATGAAATTGGGGATATCCGGTATTATTTGAAGAGCCACAAAATTCCTTTTTCGGGAACACTTGAACAACACAAAGAGATTCCTATGTAGTTATTTTATTTATCTGTGTAATTTGTTGGTTTTCTTACGTTCGCAATGCTAACTTGACACCAAGTTGGCACCCCGATTACGAAAATTGCATTTCTGGTATTATTTGAATAGCGACAAAATTACGTATATATGCTACCGACTATTAATTTAATTATGTAGGGTTGATATTGCGACCTCAGCTGAGAGGTTTTAGCGCCCAAAAGCATTCTCATTGTCGAGATTTCGAAGAAATACGACTTAATGATTGCATTGTTGGAGGTATTGTTGAAGCATCTTGCAGCAGTGCGTATACACAAAAGATCGCATCGTCAGTAAAAAGGCGTGGTAATTCACATCTGGGCGGCATGAAAGAAATTAAATTTGACTAGTGATAGCAGTGGGTGTTTTAAGCGCGTAAGAGGCGATAGCAAGCTGAAATGGTATGTCGCATGAATTATAACAGAAAACAATCTTCTGTTCGTCTAAGGAAACATTGACAACAAGATAAAATTGACAAGTTTTTTCCAACATCAATATATATCACGCTGAGATGAACTAATAGTTCTCGAATAATTGTTTTTCTGCATTTTCCCTATTGACAATCTAGGAAGTGGGTTGCGAACAACCTCATCCATCATTCTATTGCTCTCCCAAACGGCTCTACTGAGCTATCTTGCAGCGTTAACAATTGGTGCCAGTAAACTTGGGATAAATAAGAATCATTCTGAAGGAATATAACTTGAAAAAGGCTTGTACATAGCTGTGGTTTGTGTGTAGGTACTTCTATCAACATCCGAGGTTATAGGTATTGTGAGTTGAGTGGTGTTAAGATCTGTCTCTTCAAGCTTTTTCAAAACCAATGCCTCTTAAAAAATCTATTCTGTTAAAATGGCAATTTTTAGGCGAGGGTGAACGAAATGAACGAATGAACGAAAATCAAAAATCCACTGTAGATTTTAAGAAAGCAAATTTAGAATGTATAATGGAAAGAATTACTGAATTGTGGAGCGGTATTAGATTAGCTGTTGAAGATGCTATAAAACAAGAAGGCTTAAATGAACTAAATCCTTCCTTCGAAAATCTTGAAAGTAAATTTGTGAATATTAAAAGCCAGTGTATCTCTTCATTAGTTGTGTTAACTGAAAAACTACATGTAAACAAACCCAATGCTATAGGAACCAGTCTTCCCCATGTGAAATTACCTATTTTTACGGGCAAATATGATCAATTCTTGCAGTTCTATGACATTGACATATGACAACAGCAGTTGGGAAAAAATGATTCACTTTGTGACATTGAAAAATATATGTACCGTCTTGCTCATTTAAAAAGGGAACCGTACAATTTACTTAGTGCTTTAAACGTACCAGGTGATAACTTTGAGCTTGGGAATTCTTGGTGGAAAGATATTCAAATAAGGCAAAGATAATACGACACCCACATCAAAGCATTACTCAATTTTACACTAGTTAAAAATAATTCTGCTGCCATCTGTTCAGTTGTTCTTCTGCATCTACCAGATACCTTTCCACAGCTCGAAGGAAAGAATGAGGGTTTTCCCGTACCTCTCCCGAAAACTTCAGTGACGGTGGGATCGGCATGTGCGACAGCCCACCCCCTAATCCTGGCACAAACTTCGCTCCTTTCAAGTTTTCGACATCTTCCTTCAAGGTAACTATCTTCTGCTCGCACACTAATTTCTCCTTAAAGTTTTCTTCTACTTTATCCAGAGACGTTTTCGAACACCTTCTGTGCTCCCGTTTCCACTTTCCTTCCGCGTTCAGCAATCTCGTTCCTCGTCGTTTGCTCGATATCTATCACTTTGTTCGCTGTAATTTAATCATCTCTACTTCGTTAATTCTAACCTCTTGTTCCTGAATCTGAAAAATACCTTGGTTCACGAACTCTTGCCTTAACCTTTGCTCTAATTGATCGATCTTGTAGTTAAATTCGTTCTTGCGCAGCATATCCATCGGCTATCACAATATTCTGGGCCGTTATTTTCTCATTTAGGGTTTCGTATTGCTTCAGAGTCTGATCTTTTATTTCGGTTAACTATCTCTAATCTGTTGTGAAAACTTGCTCTATTTCACCGAAAATAATTCGATGTTTTTCGCCCGTGCTTTTAGTAAGTTCCCCATTATCTTCTTCATCATAATAAGTAGGTTTTCCCCCCTCTGTCACCTCTCGTTCATTAATTCCTCCCTCTTTTTCTAATGCTTTTGGCACCGCCCCAGTCGAAGCTGTCGTGTTGTGCTTCTCTTCCTCCAACCTTTCTTTTCCTGAATCGTCAAAAGTTGATTCATCCAGTGTCTGAGCAACCTCACTCGCTGCTGCTACTCCTTCCCCCTCTTCACTACTTTCACACCCTACTAACAACTCCCTCTGTTCCATGAATCTATCCGTGCCATGGCGATGGTTAGATGCGAGAGACCAAATACACTATAAAACACCCCTTCCAAAATGTCACCTTATACTAATACAATTTCATTGCAATGCACTTTCGCTTCTTTTCCGAAAATCGTAGGAACAAAACATTCGAGGTAAAAGAAATTCTAAAAATTCAAAATACGCACTTCCCCCATGCTCATTTCTTAAACAAACCCCTTACGGGCGCCAACTCTCTTGTGACGCAACGCTCTCAGGCGGACGGTGGCGGCGTGGGTCGGGCCGTCCGAGGTTGGTCAACAAGATGAAAAAAAATTCTTTTTGAGATTAGATTTCCTCAATAGGAAATCGGAGACTAAAGGAGCGAAGGTATTGCCTGTGTTCCACACCCCTTCGATGGAAAAGAAAATAAAGTCCAATGTTTCGAGAAACAAACTGATATTTAATAAAGAACGGTGGTACACAGACAACTGTATGTCCATAAAAAAACACAAGAAAGCAATACAGAAATAATGTTTCTACGATGTACAATTGTTTGGCGTCCTGTACCCCAAAAACAATGACTGTAGTATCCAATCAAAAGGCAAGAATTATAAAACGAGTTTTATTCAAGACCAGGTACAATTGCCGAAGTTCCGTATCACCAGTAGTGCACCAAAAGCGAAGCCGTGTTACCGTTGTCCAGAAGAAGTCCCAAAAGCAACCGAGTCGTCGAATATCCACTACAGAGTTCCTCTTACGTTGCACAGGTTGTCGTAGCCTATCACCATTCTTCACTCTTCAAGTCACTCGCCAGAATTCAGTAGCTAACACCGTCGCTCGCTATCTGTTCTGGCGTCGGGTCGGAGCCCTCTTATAGCCCGCTAGGGCTAGCGGCCCGCCGACTAGCTGCGGAGTAGGGGCGGTGGCGAGTGACGGCCGCGCGCGGACAGCCCAGGCCGGCCCGCAACGGTCGCCTTCCTCTCCCGCCGGGGGCGGTAACGCCCCGCTGATGTCGCTCGGCGGCGGCTCTTTCAAATGCGCGCGAGCGGTCACGACAATAACAAAAGCAAAAAACAACAACACAGAAGTAACGTTTCTAGAACTATTTTGAGGATGATAGACAACTAGCTTTTTTTAAAAAAATGTGTGAAAATCAAATTAATTACTTTGAACAAATATCTCAGTCATTTGGAATAAACATTATCCTTCCAGATAGTCTGTACAACAATTATGTCCATTTACGCAAAAACAATTCAGAATTCCTTATAATAACTTTGTTATTTCTAATAAAACATTTACATCCAAATTTGATCAACACACAGCAATAGAAATTTAATTCACAATGTAAACTCAAGAATAAACATTCTGTACCATTTCTCCATAAATTGTAAGGAAAAAAGAAGATTCAAAACTGACAAGTTTTTCTTGCTTTTGATAAATACTCAAGAAAGTATGGAATATCATTCCCCAAACTCTAAAATGATAATACTAGTTCATTACCATGCAAGTTTAGATCATTATTCATTAAGAAGAAATAAAAGAGGTCATCTTCGTCAACGTATTAGCTTTATTAAGATAGCTGGCTTTCGACGGCTTTGCCATCGTCAGTCAACAAGATACAGAAAGATACAACAAAATTATAAATAAATAGACATAAGATGAAAATTAAATTACAATTAATGGATTCATCTAAAGTATTTAGTTACAGATACAGATAAATTTAAAAAAAGGGGGAAATGCAACGGAGATTAGTAGCATTCATATTAAGCAAAAAATCAATCCAGAAAGACACATTATATGATTGCAAAAGTTAAGGAACATATAACAGATAAAATTGCAAAAATGAATTGCGATGGGAGAGGGAATTAATACCGATACTAGCAGTTCAAATTTCAGATTATAAATATGTATGAAGAAATATACATTCTCATATTCAAAAGAAATAAAAACGAAATTGAAATATACATATACTATATATATATATATATATATATATATATATATATATATATATATATATATGAGGGAGGTATCCCTAACCTAATTAAATTTGGCGCTTAAATCGAATGATGAGCGGATCGATAACGCAGATCTCGAACGAGACGCACACGTGGATGTTAGAAAAAGTAATTGATTCAGAGACGACATAATGTCGCAAAGATTATAAACTTTATCAAGAAACTACAAAGTAAATAATAACATTGAATGTTGTTTCTTTGTTATTACAGAGCAACAATTCGTGTTACTATTTCTAACTAATAGAAAAACAGATACATTACATATATATATATATATATATATATATATATATATATATATATATATATATATATATATTCATATCCAATGGTATTACAAATATGGGGAAATAATTGAATAATAAATTGAGCCGCTTCCCTTACCTCGCTGCTTTTGGCAAAAGTCGGTCGACTGCGCCCAGAGGAAACGTGACACAGGGTTTTATTGCTTTCCGGAGATCCGGCGAGGGGTCGGAGGAAGTCTGTTTAGTGTTCTCTTGGAAATGTCTTAGGAGGCGGGGGAGTCAGTTGTGAGGTCGGGCTGTGTAAAATTATTAGTAGAGGGGACAGAGGGAAATTAGTTTGTACGTTGAGAAGGGAAGATTTCTAAAGCGTTTCTGTTCCAGAATTTATTTTCTATTTCAATAATTTTAATGTCTGAGTCTGGGTGGAAAGTGTGGCCTGCGTTTATAAGATGTGTAGCAAAGTTCGATTTGTTTTTATTGTGCTTCCATGCATGTAAATGTTCTTTAACTCTGGCATTGAAGCTTCTACCTGTTTGTCCGATGTATTTAGCCTCGCAATTGTGGCAGTGGAGTTCATAAACTCCTGATTTCGCCATAAGTGGGGTGGTGTTGCGAGGTGAGTAGGTGTTTGAGGGATTTGTGTGTGGTAAAGGAAACGTGAAAATTGTATTTGTGAAGAATATGTGCTACCTTCTGCGATATTTTTCCAAAGAACGGAATAGAAATAAATTTGATTGTTTCTGGGTGAATGGGTGAGGCTTGTATACGTTTTCAGTTTTTTCGTATTTAATTTTCGGCGTAGTATGTTGTCAACGAGAGTGGTACTCTATCCATTAGCGGTAGCTGTGTATTTAATGGTGGGCGTTTCTTTTTGAAAATTGTCTTTGATAAGGGAAGGCTGACAAGTCTGTGAATCATGGCATGGAAAGCTGCGTGTTTGTGGGGAGATGGATGTTGGGATGTGTTGTGGATGACAGTGTCTGTGTTTGTGGGTTTTTAAACACATTGAAGATGTGTTTGTTGTCCAACCTAGAGATGGTTAAGTCTAAGAAATTAATTGATTGATTTTCATTTTCTAGTTCTTTAGTGAATTTTATGGATGGGTGTCTGGAGTTAAGGAACTCGAGGAAGATGTCGAGTTGTCTTGTTGTACCTGTCCATAGAGCTAAGATGTCATCGACGTAGTAGACGACCAGTACGTTAAATTTTAAAGAAGGGTATGTTGTGTCTCAAACAAGAGTGTTTCAAAATTGTCCATGAACATGTCTGCAAGAAGTGGTAACAGTGGTGATCCCATCGGAAGACCAGAATTTTGTTTGTAGAAAGAGTTATTAAACATAAAGTAGTTAGTGTCCATGCAGAGTGAGATCAGATTGTACAGTTCTGTTCGTATTGGTACGGGGCATGTAGCTTTGTCCAGGATATTTTGTAAAATTAATTTACAGTCTTGGGTCGGGGTGCTAGGGAATAAATTTGTAACGTCAAAGGATATCAGTTTGGCATTGGCCGGTACGTGTGTGTTTTGAAGTTTGGTCACAAGTTCCAAACTGTTCTTGATGGAATGGACGGGTTTAAAACGTACGTGTTCATGAAAGAGGTTGTTGAGTCGGTGAGCGAGTCTGTGGGTAATAGTGTTGGTGTAGGAAACAACAGCCCTAATAGGTATTTTCTTTGTGGATTTTAGGGAGGCCGTAGAGGCGAGGGGGCGGGATTAGAGGGAATAAAATATCTGACTTTAGTGAATAGGGCGGGGGAGTCCTTGAGTTCTGTTCTCAACTGAACAAGACGTTTACTCGTAGGGTCCTTATCAATTTGTTCAATGTTCTCATCATTCAGGAAATCATCTATTTTGTCATTGTAGTCTTGGGTGTTGAGTATGACGACCGTGTTCCCTTTGTCAGCTTTTGTAATGGTGAAGTTTTTTTCCGTGGCTTTCTTGAGAAGCTGTTTGGCAGTAGTAAGTTCATGGTGTGTGTTTTTGATGTGGCAGGCTATGGTTTTGTCGCGGGAAAGAGCGCTGGCAATATCAAGTTTTTTTAAATTTATTTAGTTTCAAGCATGTTGTTAGAAGAAGGAATGTTCGTGTCTGTTTGAATGCATAATTGTTTAAGTTTAGTGCTACTGAACTGAGAAGGAGACCTCTTATCTGTATCTGTAACTAAATACTTTAGATGTATCCATTAATTTAATTTAATTTCTATCTTATTGTGTATTTATTTACAATTTTGTTGTATCTTTCTGTATCTTGTAGACTGACGATGACGGCAAAGCCGTCGAAAGCCGGCTATCTTAATAAAGCTAATACGTTGACGAAGATGACCTCTTTTATTTCTTCTTATAAGAATGTCAACAACACCAAATCAGAATTCCCACAATTCATTATTCATTACCATACAAGATCATTGCAATATTCTGCCCCCTTACCCTGCAGAATCACATAGCAATCCTGTCACATGCTCATTCTACCTGCCATGAAATCACATCATACAAATTACAATCAGAAGAAATTCATGAAGAAACATTTTGTTGAAACGTTGTGGCAGTAGAAATAGCTGTGTATTTGTCCTCTTTCCACTCAGCTATTTATTCACAATCAGTGATATTGGATAATCTCCAATAAAATATTTCACTACCACAGACAAACTGCAGAATCCCCAACTTAACATAAATTAACAATTCTTGACACATTCCTTATAGTAAGAAAATTGCAATATAAGTTACAAATAGAAAGCACATAATTGTCAACAGTATCAGTTAATTAAAGTAAAAGTTCACCTTTTTTCAAGCTATTTTCTCATTAATAAATAATTTGTTCACAATTCACATATTGGTGATTGTAGGTTGATACATTAATATGCACAAATTCATTTATCAGTCTCTTTAAGTCTTCTACTTAGAATAATGCTACAAAACATCAAGTATTTCAATGAATATTACACATCCGGCAAAAGAACAGTCAGTAAAAGTCACTTGCCACTTCAAATGTCAGGACTCGCACTTTCAATACTTTCACAATTCCAAATTGGAGTACCGCATCTGAATTTAAGGAGAGATTGATTCTCTAACCTCACACCTACACAATTCAACTATACAACCGTGAATTAAATGCTTCATTAGCACACACATTAATCAGTTAGGGCTCCAGTTCACGTATAATTCCCACTCTCCCAACCAGTTACCTCTGCATGTCTCCGTCCATTCATCATTCATTGCACCTCGAACACCACCTCTCCTCGAGAATTAAATGTTTCATACCAAACTCAAGTACACAGTTCTCCATTTACCTCCTCTCATGTTTTGTGGTGGAGAGCTACATCCCATATACGACCAACACAGCACTGCTCCACACTCCCGTCTCTCGCCACTCCGCCATCCTCTCCGGTCGCGTGCTCACAGCATAAAGAAATAATCTTTTTGGGCACAAGCAAAGCATGGACACTGCCCTCTACACCAGCGAGCTCTGTTCGCAAACCTCGAGACTTCCGCCCCCAGCATGGAGCGCGCTGTAGCCCGTAGTTGGATGGGGCGTTATATATATATATATATATATATATATATATATATATATATAATGACCTAATGGTCATACCACCAGTCAGTAGTAAAAACGATGCCTATTTGAATCGGGCGCGCAGAAGGACAGGAGAGTCACGAACGAGTCCGGGGAACGAATCGCGCGGGGCGAGAGGAGACGCGAGGCGGAACAAAAGAAGAGAGGAGGGGGAGTGGAGATGGCGCGCACGGGTAATGTGATGTGGATGAATAATGGACGTGTAATCGGCTAACATCGGAAAATCTAAATGGGGGAAGTGTTGATTATGAAGTGAACGATAATTAGAGACAGTGAATATAAATTTAGCCGAAGGAACTGTAACATAAACGCTGACGAGTGATAAACAATCGAGTGCAAACGAAAACACGTGGCGAGTGAGTGCGTGTGGGCCATCAGCCATGGACAGAGCGATAAACGGACGATGTTAATAAAACGCGTTATCGTAAGAAGACTGAACTCGCACGAGAACGTCGAAGGCGTGTGATCGGACAACGAAAACACTGGAATCGGAGTGACGACCCCGAAAACCAGCTTGTGGCGACGCGAGAGGGGGGGGGCCCACGCCACGTCGTGGCGTGAAGGCCTTGAACAACCGCAGCTGTGTTCCTGCACCAAGAGGGCGGGAAATCCAGGCTGAGTAGACGAACATTTAATAATCATGTAACTTCAGTGAAGTCAGCACAGCCACATTGGCCAGGAAATGTATTAATGGGGTAGGGCGTAGTAATGAATCGGTATGTAGGTAGGGGAATAAGCAAATGCGATACACATACAATATTTATAACGGTTGCAATCATGATTACAAAGCTGATTAGCAACAGATTCATGTAGTCATTGGTCGGAGTAATCCAGTAATAGGATCAAAATTAGATATTAAGTTCTAGTGATGCAATATCATGTAAGACTGCAGATCATGCAGGTGATTGTAACAGGGTCTCTTTAGATTATGCTTTCTTGATGAATAAATATTCAATTATAGAAAATGGTAAACTAGTGATTAATGAAGGATATGATGAAAGAGAATGTATGGAAAACCATAGCCAACATCCTCCTCATAAAGGCGCTCCCCCCTAAAGGAATCCCTTGTCCCTTCATCAATTTCAGAAACGGCAGCTATTGCCATCAAAATTTAATGTGTGATCAATGCCTCAGTTGATGGTGGATCCCCAAATGAGAAAATTGAGGTAAGTACAGTCACAATATATATATATATAATATATGTAATATATATATAATATATATAATATATATAATATATATAATATATTATATATATATAATATATATAATATATATAATATATTATATATATATATAATATATATAATATATATAATATATAATATATATAACTTTTCACGTTCTGCCGTCTATCGAAGTGCGGAAATTGCCACGCGCCGTTCTGATGCGCGAGGAAGGGACGAAAGAAGGGACCCGGACTCGGCTTTTCTTTTTATTTCATTAATTTCTGCTATAATCCATACGAAACAATTGTTAGTAAAATTTCGCGTCAAAGTGTGTGTCCAGCATGGTGGGTATTGTGAGTAAGAATTGACGAAAAGCCATGAATCATTTGAAGAGTAATGAAATTATCGATAGATAGTGAAAAAGTTACAGATAATCACCGCTGTTTAAGTAGTTCTGAAACAAAATAGTACATACGTAAATGTTGTGGAGGATCGAACTCCGCTTAACGAGCCTCTGCCGACTTTCGTTAATTGTCCTTCAACAAATATTAATAACGGAATAACGTTTCTTACCCAAGGCAAGGAAATTCACATTCGTTTCGTTTCGTTTTTGTTGCCATCCTTGATTTATAATATACTTACGTGATATAGTTCTCCAATAATTAAATAAATACATTTACTATGTAATCCATTTTTTAATACTACCATCCGCTTGTGATTAATTTTTTCACCCCACAGTTGCCGGATTACAAAGTGTTCGTTGCACTTTCGCCTCGTGTATGTGGCGTATTTCATCTGTTTCTGGGCGTCCACAGGGCGCGCGCGACAAGGAGGGCAAGACGCCGCTCGACGTTGCCAAATCGCACTGCGTGCGCCGCTTGCTGGCGCCCTACTGCTGCAAGAGCCGCCCGCCACCGCCGCCGTCCCCCTCCCCCACCCGCCGCCCACCCTGACCACAGCCTCGCCCACTTCATGGTTTTCTACCGGCATATGGAATGAAATTCACCATTATTCAAGTTTCTTATTTATTATTTAAGCATTCATGTAAAGAAACGCACACTTAGACCTATGGGAACGAAACATCTAAACAACTTCACCCACTTTTGTTTCTCTATAAGTAAATCCAATAAAACTCACAATTATACAATTTTCCTTTTTATTATTTGTATATTCGCAAAAAAATACGCACTTGGGACTATAGCAATGAAATATATGGACGACCGTACCCAGTTGCAGATGTTTCTGCTAGATTGTTGCAATGACATTAAATCATTGAAATGATAGCTTGTTCCTGATGAAATGGATCTTCTCGCATAATTCATAACACAATTTATAATAAGCTTTATTGGTTTACTTGTAATAAAATTTCACTTTTTTGGATTAACACATTCTCAGAATTATTTAAAAATAATTCGAAAGTGTGTTACTTAGATATGCGAATCTTCTTATATACTTTAATGCATATTTTGCATACTAAAGTAAGACGACAAACTTTTTGTTTCCACTGCCATTGATCGCTCATTAAATTCTCGATAATTAGTTTTTATACTTACCTCATATTTTATGTAAAAAATTTTCTTCTAAATGGTTCCGTATTTGGAAGGCATTTTAATACATCTAGCGACTTATTCATTTACAATTTCGTTTTACAATAAACTATAGTTTTCTAACTTACAAATTGCTTCGAAATTCTCCAACATTTCAGTAAAACCTACCTACATATTCAACTGTGTGACACAGACGAGTCACTCATACGTAGATGAGGAAGGCATCGCTACAGAACAATGAGGGTAACATTTTCTTGCTAAATATTGTGGTGGCACAGAATTCAAGTAGCGTAGTAGTAAAAGGAAAAAGGGAATAATTTTTTGAAATTCACGAATAGATTTCATCATCTTTTCGTAGATGTGAGACTACGCGTCGAGCAAGAAAGCGAGCGGCGGATGAGGAAGGCGGGTTTTCCGTTGAGTAGTAATGCGAGCCCAGATGGAGCCCACTGCCCGAGATTTGTTTTGCCATGAGGAAGCGAATCCGACTCACGTCAACGCCACCCGACCGAATTCCGCCTACCTATTTACTGTCTGCTTCTGGCCGGCCGATACAAATAGCAACTACGCAACAAGAACAATTCTGTTTTTCGTAAGTATAGTAGTTTAGCTCAAAGTGAATGGAGAGAGGAGACACTTCGTGAATGTAAGAAAACTACTACACGTGCACCGAGCAAAAAATTCATAACTTTTTTTTTAATGTAAGCAACATTCTTACTTTGAAAGTCATATTTCCGACCGTGCTGCTCTAAGGCTATCCCTGCACGTGCGCCACTTACTACGTTGTAGCCTGGTTAACATCATTGGTGAGAGAGAGAGAAAGACAGAGAGAGAGAAAGACAGAGAGAGAGAGAGAGAGGGAGACAGACAGACAGACAGAGACTTGTGGAAATTTCCACTCTTAAATTGCGAAAGGTTTTCCAGAATTGGTTAAAATAAAAAGTAAGACGCAATAAATAAAACCCAATCAGACTTAAAATGGGAAGAATGGGTTGGGTCTATGCAAGATCTGAAAAAGAAGAGCAGCTGGACTTGCAATGTGACGATCGGACGAACAGGTCGGGAAACGCCGATTGCATAAGTTGGCACTTATGATCTGATCGCCTACCAGAAATTATTACCCGATTTAGATTCAGACAATTCTCGCATCCTTATATCGTTAGGAACACCGACACTATCTTTAGAAAAAGTACCGGAACAAATCAATGGTAAAATTAACTGGAATAATTTCCGCGACTTAACGCACAACGACTTAGCACCTTGACGCATCCATGTATCATGATATCTATCGAAGATATAGAAATTGAATTAAACAAACTCACAAACTGCATACAAAAATCATTAAAATACGCGCTACTCCCTTCTGCAGTCACACAGAAAGTTAAATACAAGACTGTCGCAAGAACTTGAACTAATTAAAAATAAGAGAAAAATCCGATGTATTTGGCAATCTAATATAAATATAAACAACGAAGTAAACTAAACGACATCTCAAAAATTGTCAAACAAAAAATAGATGAATTTAGATTTACAAATGTTCATACATTTCTAAGCCAACTTCACCCTCATACAAGAGCAGTATAGAAAACAAACATTTACAAAATGCATTACAAAACGAACCACCTTTTCAAAATAATGGTAAGATAGTTACTAAGATGCTGAAAAAGCGAAAGCTTTAGCAAAATATCTTGAAAGTGTCTTCATCCTAAACCCCATATAATATCCTATTTTCAATTCGAAAGTAGAAGAATACATGAAACTACCTATGTGCAGTATCCCAACGAAGATAAAATTCATTTCTCCTTCAGAAGTAAGAAATATCATTTAACTTTCCAAGACTAGAAAAATACCAGCGTATGACAATATCACTAACAAAGCATTAAAAGAATTTCCTCAAAAAGCAATTGCAATATTAAGAATTTAATGAATCGCTAAGAATTTCTAGACTATCCGTGGTCATGGACACGGGTTGTTATACTTTCATTCTGCAAACAAGGCAAAAGCTCCAAAATTTCAAGCAATTACAAACCTAATAGTTTTCTCCCTTATTTAGCAAAACAAAAAAATTAAAAACATGTTTAAATAGACTTCAAGCATTCTTGACGAATGTAATGCAATTCCCTACACTCAATCCGGTTTTAAATATAATAATGCAGCTACTCTCAATTGCTGTTGCTTTTCGAGCTTACAGTAAACTGTTTTAACGATAAAAAACACACAATCTCTCTTTTTAGATTTTTTGCAGACATTTGACCAAATTTGGCACAATGGACTAATGTACAAACTACGAGAAATTGGAACACCTGATTATCTTCAGAAACTAATTCGAAGCTTTCTTAAAGACAGATATTTTGAAATAAAAGTAAATGATTAAAACCGCTTTACCACCGCTTTACGCAATTCTCGCAGGCCTCCCACAAGGCTCGCTTCTTCAAATCACTTCTTTCATCATACATCAGCTCACTTTCACGCCAAAAGTGCAACGTAAATTTCTTTGTATCACATGAGCTCGCGAGTATTGGCGCGAGTGGCGCCCCGCCACCGCTCCCGATGGCTAATGCTAAACGAATCACGGTAAAGCATTCCGATCAGAGGTGGGAGATCGAAGCCTTTGTCTGGACGCGCGCGAGGCCTCAAAATCACTTGTCTGCTTCACATCACGTGGCTTGATTTCATTACTCAGATTTGCATCTTTCAACTTACAACGTCGGAATTGTTACTCCAGTGTAACAAGAAGAAATAAAAGAAGTCATCTTCGTCAACATATCAGCTTTATTAAGATAGCCGGCTTTGACGTCGTCAGTCTCGCTGCTGTCGGCAGAAGTCGAGCGACTGTCGCGAGGCACAGTCGCTCGACTTTTGCCGACAGCAGCGAGACTGACGATGACGGCAAAGCCGTCGAAAGCCGGCTATCTTAATAAAGCTGATATGTTGACGAAGATGACTTCTTTTATTTCTTCTTATAAGAACGTCAACAACATCCAATCAGAATTCCCACAATCCAGTGTAACACTTTGAAAATCACTAATTGCGTTTTCCATTCGTTGAACTCAAACCCACCCAAGTGCAGGGCAAAAACGTCATCGCTCCGTAACAGTGCTACCCCACACGCGAGAAGGGCAGCTACGAATGAAACGGATTCCGGAAGTCAGTCAGTGCTTGTGCACTACGCAGTGAGATTATACACAGCTATTCTTGGTCCGTTACACTGACGGAACGCGATAAATAATAATTTTGAATTATGATCGTTGTTATAATTTTTATGAATTCTTTTGGTTATTCTTACTTCTTAATTCATAAATTATTAACGTGTGATTCTTTTATTTAAAAACTGCGAAAACATCAAATGCGTATGAGTCGAAATTTCATTTTTCGAGATTTGCCAGTGATCGATATAGTACACACGGTTTTGAAGCGAAAGGCTTCTGCAGACTTGTTTGGTTATTGAAAACAATAAAAATATTAACATGAGCATTTCCGCTGGTATATGTATGGGCTTGCGAATAACATTTTTTGGCATTTATATTTGAATGATTTTGTAAGGATCACTATTTTTATTTTCACATTATTAGCGATTCGAAATTGAGACGTACCTAAAACACTTGGTTTCTAAATAGCACTGGATTTGTTAACATAAAGTTATTGAAGATTAAATTTTCCGAAAACAATCTGATTTTCCCAAATTCGCCTAAATCACAAAAAATATTTTAAGACATTTCTTGCAAAACTCGGGAACGGGAGTGATGGTCATTCGAAGTATCCCTGCGTGACAGAAGATCCTCAATTGCCTTCATAATTTCACCACGAATCCAAATCAGCAAGGATAATTTCCGTACCTATCCTCACAATGGCCCGGTAACTGGACTGCACTGGCGCGATCGTCAGTGCAGTTTAGGGCGCCCCGAGTGCGCCCTGGTTCCGTGTAGTTGTGCGAATGGAACATGCCCTTCTTTGCACTGGTGTGCCCTAACGGTCGAATGGAACACAAAAGCTGCCCTGCGGTGAACAAGTGCGGAAACCAGTGCGGCGAATGGAAAACGCTATAAGATTTTAATCTTTCAACACGCCACTTCAATATTGCCGTTCCGATCTCGGACTTGCAGCTCGGGCATTTTACGCTTACGAGCTTGCAAAAGTGAGAATTTCTGACTTGTGTCTTGAACGTGGGAGCCATAAAAAGTGGGAGCACTAATGCATTAAGGAGGTAATTATTATCATCTCGGCAAAGAACTGTGTTTTGGCGTCGCAGACGTACACGTGATAACAGCCGATTGTTTCTAACTCAGTTAGAAACAATCGGCAGTTATCACGTGTACGTCTGCGACGCCAAAACATTACAGTGGGTTCAACGGTAGCGCGCTGTGTCTGTCAATCCGCCTGGCTGCAGAACTGGGAAAACTGAATCTTCGCTGCTGTGCTGACTGGGTCACCGCCGCTGTGCTGAGGAAAGCTCACCGCCGACATCCCGCCGTGAAGACGAAGTCATCACGTCGGTACCATAAGATAGGTTATAAATGACATGTAATCGGATGACGATCAACTCATTTTCCCGCCGAGGTGCGGAAGAACTCTAATAAACAAAGCTGGGAGCGTGAATGCCTATAATCTGGCATATTATTGCCGCGGATAATTGTATTTGTTTGCTTGTTAAAAAATTCTTATTAAAATACGAAGCCGCAGTCATATTACTAAACATTTGTAAAACTGATCTAAGAATCATTTTGCATGATATCACCATCTTCATCATCATCACCTTAAGTTAATTTCTTTGATTTTTTATTGAACATGCAAAACCCGAATTCACACCGAGAACGGTTACACTACATTTACAGTTATACGAACTGGACCAAAAATATGTAGAATTAAAATTAACCTTTGAAAATCAAATATTCACACTCAGACGTTCTCCCTTCCCTACATCCTTAAGAAGAAATAACACCGATTTCCCCTGGCTCCCTCGCTGTTCGCCCACCAAATACCTAGTTGTCTTACTAGACAAACGGTTAACTTGGAAATCGCACATTCAATCAACAGCCCATAAAACACGATCAAAAGTTTTTAAACTCTACCGTTTATCAATAGAAATTTCACGATTAGTATAGACACTAGCCGACTCATCTCTAAAATGATAATAAGACCTAATAAGACATATGCTTGCCCAATATGGTGCAACATAGCACCAACCAACCATTTTATAGACAATTCAAAACATATATCTAAGACAAACCTTGAAAACTCCGGTTTATTTCTAACTCGCAAATCCAGGGTTCAAATACTCTCCTTTCAAAATTTATCTCACAAACCTCTCAAAAATATTCCCCCGCATGTCCCAATACTTCAATATTCAATCTCCGTCAAAACGCTCATTATCCTTCACGCTCTAGATCCAGATTCCCCAACGACCTATTTCATAAAAATAATTGGCCACAATTTTCCACAAACGCCCCCTACCAATTCTAAATAATAAATGCAAACTTCCTTTAGTCATGTTATTGAAATATGGAATTTTAAAAATAGTAAAGGGTTATTCCGAGACCCTCATTTGCCTGAGGATGGCCAAGTAAATTCATTGTATGTAACAATGAATCGTGAAACTCCCCGAAAGACGAAAGTTGAAAGGGAAGAAGATAAATTATCGAAGTTATTTCTTGGGGTTTCGCGAGAATTGATTAACTCTGGTGATTGAACTACATTTTACACGTTTTCTCACGCATATGGGTGAAATAGTGAACATATAGAACGTTTTTGAGAAAAGTTTACGTCGTATCTGTTGAAGACATTATTGGACAATCTGGGAAGCGTCGCAATCTCCAGCAATCAGCAAAGGCTGTTGGCATCAAGTGCACAGAGGAAGACTGTCAGATGAGATGGGACGCAAAGCACCGCAATCCGTTATTTGTGTATTTTTGATGAGGAATCTAATGAAAATAGTAATTGTTATTCCTAAATAAAGCATTCGCCTTAATATTCTGAAAAAACGTTAAAATATAGAAAAAATATATTTACTAAAAAAAAGTACATTCTATTCCGGCGCCCGCCTCCGCACTTGACACCGCGTAGGGAGAAATCCCTAATGTCACTTCGTTGTAGGAACCCAGCAGCGGAACATCTCAGGACGAGAGTCCCCCCCCCCCCCGAGCGAAGCTATGCCCGGACGAGGGGGAAAAAAGAAGGGTAAAGCGACCAAAGTGTCTTAACCGACTTGCATTGCTAACGCACTAAAGTCTCTCATGCAAGTCGATTGAGACCACTACATTGCGGACCTCCCTCTCGACCTCTTGGCGCTCTTTACCTCCCGCCTGCCGAATGGCAGGTTCTCTCGTAGGCGGCGGAAAAAAGCGGAATAAGGGATATTTCGCCCTAACCGCTAGAGCGGATCCCGTATCCTCACCCTCGCCCCCACTGCTGGCAAAGACAAAAAGCGCCGTCTCTCGGGCGATGAGCCGAACGTTGCTGTTGACAAAGTACCCACCATCCAGATACCGCCCAGTAGCTTCCCTGCGCTGCCAGCGGTGAGCAAGAGCGATATGCATGTCGCGACTGAGGCGAGCGACGAGCGCGACAGAGGCGCCGCCTCACCCCTGCCACCCTCGCCTCCCCTACTTCCACCTCCACCACCGAACCTAGGAAGGCGTCCAACCGCGTCCCGCCCGTCATGGTGGCGACCGAAGTGCTGCCCTCCGACGGCGAATTCGCCGGATGGTTCAAGGTAGTCACGCGCGGTTGCGAGCTCCCGGTTACAAGCACTGTGGAGAGTTTTTCTCTCTACAAGCAAGCAACGCGATCACATAAAGATCTCCGCGAACCTTAAGTCGCAAAAGCAGGAACTCTTCTTCTACGAATGGAAGGAAGGGCGAGGTCTCAAACTATACGTTAGGGGCCCGCCTCCCCAAGTGATAGTGGAAGAGGTAGGTGAATACTTGGCGCAGTTGGGGAAACTCCGGCCCGTCATCCACCAGCTTAAAAGGCGCCGGACCGGAAATCTCATTCCACTTGGTGCCTACTGCGTCAGCCTCCAACCGGGGGACGACAGAAAGTGGCTCTTTGTCCGGAAGGCAATCTGCCACTGCACCGCGCACGTAGAAATTGCAAAACAAACCGATAGCGGTCCGTTTTGCAAACGTTTCTGTCGGTGGTTCTATACTCCGGTCTGACCAGCCCTGAGGAAGACCAAGAAAAGATGGTCGAAACGTCGGTAACACAGCCTTCGACGCGGGGTCACCCGGACAGCCAAGTTCATTCCCATGACTCCGACCGCGGAAGCCTACGACTGCACGTATTGTCAGGCGAGTCCCCGGTGCATGAACTTCAGCGAAGGCCATCTGACAGCGTCTTGCGGAAATCGCAGTTCTCCAGCGGTCAGCTGCAACTCCGCCAACTACACCGGCTGCATGGCGAGGAAAAGTGCAGCGAAGCCACAAACCAACACTAAACCTAACCCAAAGCCTAAATCGCTTTCTCGTAAAGTTGACAAAAACGTGAGAGGTAACAAAGGCCAAAAACTCTGCTCAGGCAGCACGCGCGGAAAGAGCGACAGCCATCGCTGGAACCCGAAAGCGAATTCAAGAGAGGGCGAACCGAACGCTCGGCGCGAGTGCCACACAGCGCACGCAACACGCGCCTGCCGTCTCCTCGGAAGCGGAACTCCGGAACTGCAAGGTGGCTGAACTGAAACAGCAGGTCGTACAACTCAACACACTCCTACAGACCCTCTCTGCCAACAAGTGTTCAACCACAATGGCTGAACATCAAACGCAGAAAAACACCAACATTCGCCCCCTGGAACATCCACGGTCACTCAGGACACATCGACACTAGCGAGAGACGCACAATAGAGCTCTTCTACAGCAAACATCGCATATATGTTCTCCTGCTGCAAGAAACAAAGCTTAGGGGCTCTGACGTAATGCAGCTGCGCGATATCACACTGATCGCGACAGGCATCACCGCGGGGGCGGCGGCGCGGTTGTCGTACGCCGTTCGATACCCCACCCCATAGCAGCCCTCCCCCGCCTCGCGCGCCTCGAAGCTGTAGCAATCGTGGTAAGCACGGCGGAAGAGGAAGTCGTGTGCAATCCGCGTACCTCGCACCAAATAGACCTCTAATAGAGAACGATTTCGACACTGTGCTCTCTATAGTACCTCGCAAGGTTCTGGCTGGCGACCTAAATGCGAAGTGCGAGAAATGGGGAAAACAGAAACGGTCACCTACTTGTAACTTTCCTGTTATCCCACAACACAGTGAACCTCGTTCCGCCTTTCACTCCCACTCGCTTTCGAACCAACCCAAATGACAGACAGGAGATTCTCGATGTGGCACTCACTTCCACCACATTACGGCGGCGATGGTGTAGCGGTTAGCGTATCGGACTGCTATACCCAAGTTTGCGGGTTCGAACCCGATCGAAGCCGTGGATTTCTAAGGGCGAAAAAATCCTTCGTACGCCTTCCTTCGGAGGGGAAGTAAAGCCGGCTGTTCCATGTTAGTACATTTACTGCATGTAAAAGATCCTCAAGCCTAAATGACGCCTCTGAGCTAAATTCAAATCGCCTGGCCCAAGTAATACCTTCTTTCTCCCATGATTGGTGAAAGAAGTGTAACGAAATTTGCGTGGTCAGACGGAAGAGCAGGCCTCATGGCCTGAGTCTCGCCATGTAAAATAAGGCAAATTCAATTCAACTCAACTTCCGGAAGCATCAATGTGACCCCACCAAAACCCATTCCTTCCTCACTATCAGATCACAATCCCATTACTTTTGCTGTAGGTAGCATACACTTTTCCAGCTGTTCCAGGCAATGGATCCCGCAACCCACTGATTGGAATGAGTTCCGCTCAATCCTCGCCACATCTAATATTAACACACCGACTATTTTAGACTCAAAAGAGTCTATAGACGTGCAAATACACTCACAAAACAACTACAATTGACCCACAGAAAGGCGACGCCGGTGTTTTGGCGACTGCCTGACGAAGGTACAAACACTCGCTCACCCAACGTCGAAGATATCTTGCGCAAAAACCCCAAGGCCAGACGGTATTGGCAACAGTTTAGATACCCTGCACTCAAAGTACAATTGCGCGAGTGCGAAAACCTGCTAAAGGTGGAGATTTCAAACCACCATGCAGCCGACTGGGAAAAGCGCATGAAAAAGATCGATACAGATCACTCTCGAAATTGCCTTTTCAAACTCCAAGAGGCTCTCAGGTTCGCACCGAACACAAATACTGCTATTCGCGGACCTGACAATGCGGAAGGCAAACCAACATACCTTTTCTCAGACCACGCTAAAGCGGAATTATTTGCCGACATGCTTGAAGAAAGGTTTACAAATAACACTCCACTATCAGAAGACGAAGAAAATACAGAGGACTGCAACACCGCTCTCACACACTGCATTGTTGAAGAAATCTCAAAGACAATCACAGGCATGCGCAGCCGAAAGGCACCGGGCCCTGACCATATATAATCTCCAACCTCAATGAGGCTCTGCCGGTTATCAGCTCGAAACTCGCACACGTTTATAACAGCTGCATCACACTAAGGTATTTTCCGGAAAGCTGGAAACATGCTAGTATTACCATGCTCCTAAAACCTGGAAAAGACCTCACCCTCGCAACGAGCCATACGCCAATCTGCCTTCATGGACATCATGGACAAAGTTTTTGAAAGGCTAATCCTCGCGCGAATCCAATCACTTGCCATCTCGGGAAAACCCGTTCGGGGTTTGTCTTCAGACCGGGTCATTTCGCCTCACTACAGGCCCTATGTATGGCTCAGCAGATCCCCACTGATCTCCTACTCACACAAGGTGTACCTGTCGTCTACCTCGACATGGTACAAGCCTTCGATAAAGTGCCTCACAGAAAACTAATCACAAAACTAAGGCGTTGCCTCCCATAAGATGTAACGGATCTGATTGCATCTTTCCTCTCAAACCGCACGTTCGTGATGAAAGTTGGGAAAGCGAGATCCTCAAAACACGGGATTTTCGCCGGGATCCCTCAAGGCTCCGTTCCCGTACTCTCCCCGCTGCTGTTATCGTTGTATGTCAACGACGTACCACATATACCGCAAATATTCCTCTATGCTGACGACATAGCAATCTTATTCAGAAGGATAAACCTAGACCACAAACTAAAAACACTACATAAACAGATGAACCTGACGCTGAAATGGGCGGAAGAAAACCACTCGACTTTCTCAGCGGAAAAGTCTCAGGCAATCTGCTACTCTCGCCGAAGACACAAACACACAAAATGGTTTACACCGCCAAAACAAATCACAATCGGAACCCCAAAACCTAAGTGGGCGCCTAAGGGAACTTTCCTGGGCATCACCTTCGATCGGAGACTGCGCTGGCTCTTACATGTCGGGCGTATCCGATAGAAACTTTAACAAAGGGCCTGTCTCCTAAAACCTCTTTTAAAGGAACCTTCACTCCCCTTGTATCCTCGACTGGCACTCTATAAAACGTGTTGCCGGCCTGTGGCCACCTACGCTGCGGGGACGTGGTGGACTACAGGAAATAAGTACAAGGACACACTTGAGCTAGTCCAGAACAGCTAGTCCAGTTCTGCTAGAACAGCTAGTCCTTGAGCTAGTCCAGTTCTGCGGCTCATCACACGCCCTCCGTTTCGGAAACGACTGAAAGTACTGAGGAAGGAACTCGATGTATTGTTAATTGACCAACTACTTGTTCAATTAATGATGAAAAAACTTCACATTGGATTTATCATACCAACTGCCCTTAAAAACGTGGTCACTCAGTTCCAGCCCTCGCCAATTATTTTCACAGAGAGAGAGAGAGAGAGAGAGACGGCACTATTCCGTATGCTGATAATAGGGCGTCGCTACTCCTCCCGGGCTCTCAGATTCCCATAGGAAGATTTCCCGGTGAGTGGTTTTCCTTCGTTTTCAGCGTAGGACGTTCCTCTACAGTACTGGCAGCGTAGGCAGCGTAAACTTTCGCCTAAGCCAAACCTTATCACCTCGGCGACTTCGTGAGTCGGATAAGCGGCAACGCTGAACCCTGACTGTGGGAAAGTAAACAAATCCTCGCAAGCTGATTGCCTCTGAGCAGGTCACATGACGTACCATAGCACGTGTCGCTTATACACTGCCTGTACTGTAGTTGAAATTTTTCGCCACAGCTAATTGGAGAAGCGAGCACTGGTTGTTCCATTTATGAGAAGAGATTGCTGATACAAGAGTGTTTTCAGGCTACAAATATTTGCTATTATCAGTCGCGTATCGTGAGGTTAATTTTTGGATACGCTGAGTCACAAACATATCATAAACACATTGCACACGCCCATGTGCTTTTATTAAGGGTTTTGATCAGTATCAGCGCACTCTTTCGGAGTGGCTGGCGAGTCGGCGGCCGCGAGCCCTCCGTGAGTGCATGTGGTAGGCACGTGATCTCCGCCCCCATTGCCCATAGGACGCCCGGCCAACAACGCCGCTGTGTTTCTTTCATTCGTTGCTGTGCAGTTGGTGTGAGAAGTAGCGGTGTGTGCCACGAGAAACAATCCGCTGCAAAATGTTCCTTGAACTTGCATGTGTGGTAAACCAGGCCGTTGAAGGCAAAACTTTACTCTTAATTTGAATTTCAATTTAATTTTAAAATTATAAAATTTCGTATTTCTTAACGAGAATATTTGTGTGATGTAATGTTGGTTTTCCTTACCACGTGGTCGTTGTGCATGGTGATAAATTGTTTAATTTGTTGTTAATAAGTTGTTTAATTTTCATAAATGCTTTCTTCATTTTAATTAAATCATTTGATCTTCTACTCTTTGTGCATTATTGTGTTTTTTTTTGTTTGTTTTTTTTTTGTTGTTTTGTTTTGTTTTCCGAGGGTAGGTGGAAATCTTCAAAAGACACCATGTGGCCCGTACCACATGATAGTGTGAGATTTTTACCCACTAAAACCAACCTCCCTTCTCCTCCATCCTCCCCACGGAACCGCCGTTAGGCATTACATCACGGGGATTGGATTAGAGTGGCTTAGTCACAACCCACTTCTCTTCGCCAAAACGTAGGAAGGATCAAAGGAGGATCAATCGACATCCCTTCTTTCCCTTTCGATTCTCCTGAGCCCAGCTATTATGGTCTGCGCATATGCGCTCACCGCATCCCAGTTGGTTTCTGAGGCGAGCATGCACCCAACCATTGCTTCGGGTGTCTGCGGGTCGATCCCGAGGATACTCGTCGAGTGCCGTCGCTGTAGATGGTATCGCGGGCAGTGTCTCGGCGTCTTCGACAGCAGGTTCACATAGTGGACAGAATGGGGTATCCTCCAGCTTGAATTTGTGGAGATATGCCAGAAACTATCCATGTCCAGACAACAGCTGAGTCAAGAAGAAATTTTCTTCGTCGTGTTTACGGTTGATCCACGGTGCAATGGAGGGAATCATGCGGTACGTCCATCTTCCTTTAATGAACTCAGTGTGTGTGTGTGTGTGTGTGTGTGTGTGTGAGAGAGAGAGAGAGAGAGAGAGAGAGAGAGAGAGAGAGAGAGCTGCCAGAGGGGAACAGTCACGACGGCAAAATGATTCATGCTGCGTTTTGTTAATGTTTCATGGCCGATGAGAGGGCAGGTTGTTCTGGCGTACACACATATTGAGATATACCAAAATTTTCCTCTCTCTACATTTATATCTGCTAAAGATCTTAGCGTCCGGCTTGCTGGGTCAATGGGTCACGATATATTATAATCCTTATTACCTCTATAATGGATTGTAGGATCCGCCGACTATACAGCGCAGCTGGGAATCTGAAATAGAATGATTCTATTCCTAGTTCATTACTGTTTGGATTGACTAAATGAAAGATCACTTTCTTTTCTAAAGAACAAAATTCAACAAAGTTTATTTTTGCCTTTTTAGCAAACAATTTAGAGAATTCACAATTTTTTTAGGCCTTTGATCAAGATATCTTTCAATTTACAATTTATACCGCGGTTAACTTATCTTTTCTTCGTTGATGCCCTCGTAGACTTCTCAGTCGAAATATCTTGCGATCTTGCCGTAGTCCAAAGTTCCAAGAAATCCTCTTCTGCCCCTATCCAAGCTGGTCTCCAACTATCAAAATTATCAGTCCCGATTACGTCCTATGACATAGTCCCGAACTCGATTACCACTCCCGACAAAGTTCCAATTTATACATCAATATTGCTTCCACATCAAAATATCTGCAATATCATTCACTGTCCTTAAAATTTCACTGATAACCCAATTCTATCTCGATTGTACTCGTTCCCTCTCACGAACATACGATCAGTTCAGAAGCGCGTTTCCGAGCAGAACGTTTCCTGCATGATTCATCCCTCGAAGACTTCGTATTAAACTACCTTCATTTTTTTCATAATATTTGACCGTCCTTCTCTCACCCAGCCAATCCATACGTTTGTTATATTTTGGTGTAGCTGACCGTCTAAACTTCTTCGCCCAATCCCAAATTTTCTACTTTCGGCACCAAGCCATCTCTTAATGCATTTAGAAAAAACAAAAACTACATTGTTTATTCACGGTCGTTGCTAAGCTCTAGCCTCGTGATATTTCGTAATGCATGTTCCACCATATTGTCTACAAATAAATGTTAGTTTATTTTAACGTGACATATCGGTATGTCACAATATACTACTTAATTTGTGAAATATCGAATATTTAGAAGATGGAGATCAGAAGGCTACAAATATAATAATAATATTAATAATAATTGCTACATTATTAATATTATTATTATTATTATATTCAATCATGCAACAATACTCAAATCAAGAATAAGCCTATTGCGAATGAAAAATATTCTAAATGGAACTCTTACTTATAATTGATTTATACTCCTTTGTTTTCAAAAGTTTACGGTCATCTAAATTGTTTGAAGATTTTTGTAAATCAATACTACATGTTGGATTTTCTTCAGAAAAAATGCTACTCTTTCTTTAAACATAACGTCTTGCGAACACCTACGAGAAAGTTTATTTTCTAATAAAATAGTAGCCAAGTTGGAGTCTGTTATTTGATTTAGAATTACGTAAATGTATTTTAATTATTTTCATATTTTTTATTGTTAATGAGACTCAGCGATATGTAGTCGCAGGTCAACGACATTTGAATTGAATTGAATTTGCCTTATTTTACGTGGCGAGACTCAGGCCATGAGGCCTGCTCTTCCGTCTGACCACGCAAATTTCGTTACGCTCCTTTCACCTACAACGGGAGAAAAGGTATTACTTGGGCGACGAACAGGCGATTTGAATTTAGCTCAGAGGCATCATTTAGGCATGAGAATCTTTTACATGCAGTAAATCTACTAACATGGGACAGCCGGCTTTACTTCCCCTCCGAAGGAAGGCGTAAGAAGGATTTTTTCGCCCTTAAAAATCCACGGCTTCGATCGGGTTTGAACCCGCAAAATTGGGTATAGCAGTCCGATACGCTAACCGCTACACCATCGCCGCCGGGAACATTTTACTTTAACCTACAAGTGAATACGCTATTCAGTCAACTTACGAAATGAAATTACACTGATCAAATCCTGTATTATCTTTCCACAACAGAATACTACTGGAGGATTCACACACTCGCCGCGATACCAACCCATAAAGGTTTTTTTAGTTTTACTTTTTTAAGTAGTCGTGTTTTATTAAAAGTTTACACAATGCAAAATAATGTGGGAGAAAAAAGTAAACATTCTGAATATTAAATGTAATGAATTAGCGACAGAGGAATTCTAATACCAAAATTTGGAATAAATAAATGTTTTACTCCTGATGTTAGCGATACTTGAAGTTGTTCAATGACCTCTAGCAGACATTTTCGGCGTTCCACGCATATTTGTGGGGAAGAGTGCGCCTACAGGCAAGAGTTTAAATTACTTAAACAGTTGTAAAGCCGCCTAAACTTCTGCGAGAGTCATCGAGCCAGCCTACTCAATGCGTTTGCGCGCTCACTTCCCCGCGCCCCGTCGCCGGCCTGCAGCTCTTGGCGGCGTTTAGAGGACGAGACTCCGCCTCACCCGCCGCACTGGGCGGCGGCGAAGACGCCTCGCAATGAATGTGTATTAGAACAGAAAAATGGATTTCGTGCGCGTACGTACTGCATTAATTGGCTAAAAAAACATTATGAATTTACAATTTTATCTCTTTTTAGTCAAACATTTCTCGCCGCCTTCAAGATCCTTAGGGATAGCTCAGCTTACTTTGCCTACCCTGACGTTTCACCACCAGCTATTATATCTCATCGTGTCCTTCGAGGAAACGACCCGTCACCACAGCATGAAGAACGTTAATTTGAATAATTTCATTTCTCGCTGAACTCTTTTTTTTTTTTTTTTAATTTATTTCTTCTCGTTCGACATACATGTCTTTCGAGGAGGTTAAATTATGAAATACACAGTTTGTTACTTTTTGGGAATGGCCATCCATAAGCAGTGGTTTATATTACTCGGAATAACATAAATATTGGGCTAAAGTAAATGAAGCGAGGTAGAAGACTGTTTCAGTTGATCTATTGACAGTTATGGGGGATTACGGTGGTTTGAATCGGTCTTTAGGATACCTGGATTTAATACGTGAGTATGCAGCATTGCGACCTAGGCTGAAGGTTAAGGAGCATGGGGAAGTGTGAAGGTTTTGGTAAAAGTTTTGAGCTATTTGAGTTATGTGATCGATTAATGACGGCACTTTCAATTCTCTGCGAATCTGGATGTTCGGAATGAACCAGGGGGCATTTAAAGTTCTTCTTAAAAATACATTCTGAATGGCTGTTAATTTTTGGAGATTGCTTGTCGCTGCACTACCCCAAACTGGACATGCATAAGTCATGGTTGGTAGAATTAGGGACTTAAATAGTAGCAATCGGCATTCGACTTTCAATGAAGAATGTGCATTGATTAGAGGGAAGAGTTTTGAAATTTTGGCAGATGCTTTGTTCGCTATTGCATTTATGTGTGGTTTCCATGTCAATCTTTTGTCAAGCAACACTCCTAAGTATTTTATCGGTGAGGAGGTCCACGGAATAAATGTATTGTGAAGGCATAATTCAGTAGGATTTTTTGGGCGGCGTAACGTGAAGATTTTTGCTTGACATTTTAACGAGTTTATTTTTATTCTCCATTTCTGAGTCCAGTTAACATACTCGTTTAATGTGTTTTGAATATAGTCCTTGGCTACGGCAATGTCGCTGTGCGTTGCGAAGAGGGCGACATCATCTGCGTACAGCGCTAACTTGGAGTCACCCTCAGTGGGGATATCGTAGCTAAAAATGTTGAACAGAATGGGAGAGAGTGCCGATCCTTGTGGTACTCCTGCATCAATGGTGCGCGGGTAAGAGGTTGAAGAGTTGACTTTTACAATAAACGATCTGTTAGAGAGGAAACCTCCGATAACCTTTTGTAAATACTCCGGGACTCTTAGTTGTCGCATTTTATAAATTAGACCAGAGTGCCAGACTCTGTCGTACGCCTGACTTATATCCAAAAATACTGATGCTGTATGTTCCTTTGGTGATAGCCTTGCTGCTATTTCTTCAGTGAGTCGTAGTAGTTGGTGCGTTGTTGAGTGATTGGTCCTGAACCCGAATTGAATCGACGGAATAGCGTTGGTGGAATTGAGGAATTTAATAAGTCTAGATAGTATTAGTCTTTCAAATATTTTAGATATGGTTGGCAATAGACTAATAGGTCTGTAGCTTTCAACGTATCTCGGTCTTTTCCAGCTTTACAGAAAGGAATTATTACAGCTTTTTTCCACGCTGCAGGAAAATAGTGAAGCCTTAAAGCCGCATTAAATATTGCCGTCAGGGCTGCAATCGATCGCCTGTTCAACATTTTCATGCACACGGTATTTATGCCGTCAATTCCAGGTGCTTTCTTAATTTTCAGACGCTTAATTTCGAAAGCTGTCTCAGATGGAGTAATGAATTTAATGGGTGGTGCGGCCGTTGGAAAAGTAGAGTTGACGAAATTTTCGATTTTGGAGTTAAATGATGCGTCGGTCACGGGTGCGGTTTGAAGGTAGTTTCAAGGTGTTCCGCCATTACTGATGCCTTATCCTCGTCTGAGTATACTCGGTTAATTCCTATTTTCAAGGGTGGAATGTTTGATTTTTCTTTGGTTAAGCGCTTGACCGATGACCAGAGGTGACTCGAATTTGGATGAATTTCGCCTAACTTGGTAGTTTTCAAGTTTGGTTTTCCTTAACTTATTTACTTTCGTTTTAACGTCTGGTCTTCGAGTAATTTGCCAGTACCGTCTCATATTATTTTTTGATTTAATTAAATTTCGAATGTTTACTGGGATCGGTTTAGCATTTGGCGTACGACGAGGTCGTGTCGACTGTTTGATGGCATTAATAGTTGCTTTGGAGAATTTATCAACTTCATCGTCGATGTCGCGCGCATTACTTATACTTTTCGGATATGAGTAAAAGGATAACATTAGATTAGTAAACTTATTCCAATTTACGATTCCTCTTACTTCCTGATCGAGCTGTGTTCTATTGATTTGTGCCGATAAGGATAGTAGTATCGGGCAGTGGTCAGAGTCGAGTTCCGGTAATACTTTTTGATGAATGGGAAAATTAACATTTTTGGTGAGTACAATATCTAAGACATCTGGAATGATGTTTGGATTGGACGCGTATCTTGTCGGTTCGTTTGGAGCTAATATGTTGCCACGATTTGTTGCAAAATCTGATAGCTTCTGTCCTTGCCACGATGTCGAGTTACAGCCCCACGCTATATTTTTACTGTTGAAGTCACCCAGTAATAGTGTCGGATTGTTATCACTGAATATACGTCTGTATGAGTTTTCCGGAAAGGTTCTGTTAGGGGGTTTATATCCTGCTATAATAGTTAAAGTTTTGCCATTACTTTCAATTCGCATCCGACAGATTCCAGGTTTCTTGACGTCGGTGTCGGTACTTGCGCGTGTTTAACGTTCTATAGAACTTTGGCGTTCCAGTTTCTCTGTCTTCGATATCGATGAAACCGGAATAATGAATCTTTCACCCGGAATTAAATGGGTTTCCGTGATACAGGCAATATTAATACCGTGGTGTTTCAGGAAATATCGGAAACTATTTTCCTGTCTTTTTAGACCGTTGGCGTTCCAGTTTAATATCTTATTTACCTCTTGAATAGTTGCCATTATTTAATACTGATGTAACTATTTTCTCTACCATACCTTGGATTTGTGGGACGATTGCAGATACAACTTGGGAAACTATTGTTGGTATAATATTTTGCCAGTTAGTAGGTTGGGCAGTAAACATTGTTTGGCTACTTGAACTTGGCTGCCGTACAAGGAGGGGTGGGAAATGCTTACTGGATTGTAGTGGCGGGTTAGGAGAAAATTTAGATTGTAAAGTACGTTGGTTGTTTGATTTACTGTCATTTGCTTTTTGGGAAGTTTTAACAAAGGACTCAATATATTTTTTATAATAGCTACAACCTCTATAATTAGCTGCGTGAAATTCAAAACAGTTAGCACACTGTGGTGCGGCGTCCTTAGACTTTTTACATTCCGAATAATGATGGTTTCCCACACATTTTACGCACCTGGGATGATAGCCACAGTTTGCTTGTGAATGACCATATCTCTGACATTTTTTACACATTATTACTCTGGAATTTAACCTTTGTTGCACTTTGATTACACTATGAATAAACCTGTTTACAGAATATATCTTTCGAGCTTCGTTATTGTTTTCTAAGTCAACTGCACATACTGGAATTGGCTTTCTTTCCTTATTATAGAGTCTGCAAACTTTTATCACTGGTAGATTCAAACGAATAAGTTCATCTTTAATGTCTTTTTCTGTGTAGCTTGTAGGTATGTCCTTAATTATCACTGATAGGGCTTTGTGTTGGATCTCTGAACGAGTAGTACTGTATGTTTTGTTCATCACAAAATTTTCTAAAACTGCGATAGTCTTCAATAGAAGTGAGCATGATTTTGACTGAATTTTTGTTAGGTTTAGTAGTAAAGTCTGCTTGGGCTATATTTTTTAAGTCTGATATTAGCTTGTTATAATCATCTACTTCGTGAACGTAAATGGGAGGGATTTTCACTTGCACTGGTTCTATCTGGCTATGCTCCATGGAATCACTTACAGTATTTTCTAACAACTTATATCTAGATGAGACTGGGATATTGTACCTGAATTCACTGCACTCTTCACTATGCCCTTCGTTACTTTCACTACGCTGGGAGAATTTGCGCTTCTTAGTGTCCGATCTGCTATCGGCGTTAGCGTCACTTACGTGTGAATTTTGCAAGGAAGTAGAACCAGCAGTACATACGCCACTTTGTTGGACTCCTTCCGCTGTAACTGTTGGCCCTGCTTGAGATATTAGCGGAGGCTGACCATGAGGCTGTTGAGGCACTCCCATTAGCTGCGGCTGAGTTTGTCCTTGTTGCGCGAGCTGCAGCTGTGTTTGCAACTGATGAAGCTGCTGTTGATACATCTGCTGCTGTTGTTGAAGTAGTTGTTGTAGATGGGCTATCATGCTAATATCTGACTGGGAGTCTATATGATCACATTCACTATCTGCTTTGTTTAAAGTGTCCATGGCACTTCTGATAAGTTCCCCCTTTGAGGGGCCTGAGTTTACTGACATTCAATAACTCGGCACTTAACTGTTGCACGAAAGTCACAAAAAAAACAAAACAACAACAATGTTTTAAATAAACTTAGCCCGTTGCGGGCTCCGTATCCGACGATCACCACCTAACGCTTATCTTGACTTGCCGCTACTGAGGCGAAGGTAAGCGCTACCGTGCAGCGGGACGTGCGTACGCTACCACTGCTGGGCCGAGACTGTCGCTGAACTCTAGAAAATGCGCACAGATGGTGAAATTACATTTATGTCCAGAAGAAAGGCAAGATCCAAAACCATCTCAGCATTCGTTCAAAATAGGAAACTGGAAGAAAAACCTGATGGAGACAGGGGTCATTGACCCAGAAGTTCAAGTACCATGCATGTTACAATCACATTTAGTCTTTCGAATTATACATTCCAAATGAAAACTAATATATTAATTAGCATTAAAAACAGTTTTAATTTCCTCTTTTGATGATTACAGTAATCACTTCTCTTTTGATGATCACTTAATTTTCACTTAAACTTGTATCAATTTTAATCGTTTAATATCATTTAGCAATGTGTTGTAAAATAATGTACATGTATCTTATATGAACTTTTTGTAGTGATTTTATAATATTGACACCTGATGAAATGATTACTTCATCGAATGTTCTAATTACAGACATCTGTATTCTTTGAAAATGTTCCCATCATTGACATTTTTGACAAAAACCGTTGATTCGAAAACTCAAGAGCCAAGGCCTTGAGTTGCCTTGCTTAATAAGGGAGAGAACTGAATCACGATTTGCTTATTTCGTATAATTCTTTTTTGAATTTTTTTTAGTAACTTTAATTAAATAAGTGTATTTTACACAGTATTTTAACAGCATATTACAACTCGTTAGTACCGCGCATTGACGTTTTTTCTAGGATAATATTTTTTCAGTTTAATATTTAATATAATTATTAATAGTATTCTTTATTCAATGTACAACGATAATGGTATCTGCAAAGTGGAGTTAGTGAAAAAGTATCGGAATCTTAATTTTAAATTAGGCGCTCTCTTTTGACGGACGTTTTCAGGAGGCCGTGATATTCTCAGCAAAGTTGTACAAAATTACTTGTTTTTTAATGTAAACAACTGAATATAACCCTACTTCGTAATGAAATCTTCATTTCCTTGGTTTTGGAAACGAGCGGACATTCTACAGAAAAAGAAGTTTCTTTTTTGTATCGTGAAATGGGTACTGTAATTAATATTTTGGTGATGCATAACATATTAATCAACCTGATTACCTATATATCTACTCTTGAGGGAGAATGAATAGAAAAATGATTAAGCACCATGTTTAAACTGAAGATAGACTTTGTGTTCACATTTGAACTTTTTTTTCTAGTCCAATGTGAATAATTGCCGGACACTCCATATAAAGAGAGGTATGTTTTTGACGTCAGATTCCTTCGTGTGTAAAGTAAATATAGCCTCTTCTTTTCTTCCTATATCTTTGGAAAACAATGCTTCATTACTTTTCTATCCATCATATTTAAAATATGAATAATTCAATTGAAATCTTTATTTTACTTTCTCTTGAGGCGTTTACTTTCTTAACATAAAGGCTACATTAAATAAATAATTATTATCCGTATGTGTGTGATATTATAATTGCGAATATTCTCTGATTACGTTTTTAATTTCTACCGAATTTTCAAGTTTACAAAATCTGTTATTATGTCTTCATCTTGTTTGTTACTTGTGAGAACTTACACCTGATGGTTCCTTTTTAACATTACATTAACTGGGAATGCCTGGGGGATTGAGTAACCCGGTTATTCTAGCCTCATTCATTTTCGTTCTCAGGTGTTGTAAGTAGTTTTGCAGTGCTCGATCAATCAAATATCACTGTTCCAACATATGTATTCAATACAATTATCTTTTATTATCAGTACTTGTGACTTTTTCGACAGGGAGATCTATCTTCACACGGTTTTAGGACATTAGTTGTATTTCATATCTGTTGAGGCTGTAGGTGTACTGCCTGTAAAGAAATATTCAGATTTGACATTACAATATACACAGCATTATAAACTTTCATAATGAATTTAGCTAGTAAAATGGCGCCACATAAAAACGAGAAATAGTGGTGCCAGCTAGAGGTGCAAGCTTTAATTTCGATGCTGTTAGAGAACTTGGCTGTCCTTCTTGAGAATTTCCACTGACTACAGGTATACAACAACCATAAGCTCTTCGTGAAGCATCAGCAAAGCCTGTCAGAATTATACTGCTCGCCTCACTGGGTGTCACCTTCATAGGAAAAGTCAGCTTTATTAATAAAGCGACCTCTGTGAGAAAAATTCCCACTGGTGAAGTAAGTTTGGAGCTAGATTGACATACGAGTCCATATTACGTTCCTATAACAATTGGAAAAATATTTTAAACGTTATTGTCACAGGTGTCACTAGACTTCGGGTATCATTAAGCGATACTATTATATCTAACACCTTTCTCATTGTCCAACCGCCGGAATCGGCAAGAAGTGGGGTTTGAACATTATACGTTTATACACTTTTATCTAAAGTATTCCTTTTTTAAATTTCTAACCTAATGAAAAATGAGCTTCTAAAAGCAGATCTATATTTTTTAAATAATTGAATTGTTTAAGTTAAACCATGCTGTCATCTACATAGAAAGAATTTGTCCTGGCAAGGGTTGCTTCTGGAACAGCCGTTTCATTATTAATAGCAAATTGTTTCAAACATCGTGTTGCTAAAAATGCTGAAGACGCAAGGCCATACGTGACAGTTTTTAATTTGAAAATTTTTAGAGGAGCTTAATAGTGCTCTCTCCATATAATTTTCTGATAATTAGTGTGTTCTTCGTTTAATCGAACCATACGATACATTGTATCTAGATCAGCAGCAAAGGCACGTTTTAAAATTCAAAATTTTTGGGTATATCAATTAATTCAGATTGAATAGTGAGCCTAGAACAGAGAATATCATTTAAACTGTGCTCAGAAGTGGTTTTCACTGACGCATGAAACACAATTAGCAATTTCGTGGTGAGTAAAACAGTATATTACAGTGAGTAATACAGCCAAGAACGTGGTGCAATTCCTGGCAAGGCACCAGAGACCGGAGAGAGCACCAGTTGAACGACCTTTGGTTTCCAAATGATTTCATATACATCGATATTGCTGCAATATATTGAATAATGAATGTTTAAAAAGGAAAATGTATATTCGTAAAATATTATGAGATCTTTTTCATTTTCTGGGGGTTATGCAATCGTGCAACCTAAACACGAGCCGCCACTGAGAGAGTTTTTTTGGCACAACTGCAATCGGTCGTGCACTGTTATTTGCTGAAATTGAATACATTTGTAGGGGTGATTCTTCGAGCACAAAACTCGTTGCGTAGAATAAGATACATTGATAGCAAACAACTTCGGGCTCGATGAAGCCTGATGGAGTTTTCCAACTGGAACAGATTTTAGAGAAACGAGAGAAATTTTCTTTTGAGAAATGTTCTCATTGAAGTCCAAGACATTGGACCTATGGGTTTGAAAATCCAATAATTATTGTAAGCCTTGCATCCTTTTTGACGAGTTGTTGCTAAGATACCACAATTCACTAGTTTTGAAGTCTAGTTTAGACAGTATTAATTGCTGTAAGATTATTTCGCCCAAGTCGATCTCTAATGTCATTGAGTTTAACCCACCCCCATTTTAGAATTTGAGAAATGAATGGTTTTACAGGACGATGAATTATTCTTAACTGGCGTCAGATTGAGTAAAGATTTGATATGAGTGTCTATTATCTTTGTTTTATTTTAATATCTTTCGACTAACAATTCCCAAGCTCTATCGAAGTTATCTTCTGACACGTTTAGAGTGCTTGTTAAATTGTAAGGTTCCCATTTCAAGTGCGAAATCAGATGAATATATTTTTCAATATTACTAAGTGAATCATTTTTCACTACGGTACTGCTTTCTATGAAGATACCATAGAACTGCGTGAACTGATCCTACATGCTCGAGAATGTTAGTAGTTTCAGTGTGGTAAACTGTCCATAGCATTCACCTTGTTGACATATAAATGTTCAGTTAAAACAACTAATGCAGAGAGACATTGGCTTTTAAAATTCATGTATCTGCCTGAAGGTTCTCAAAGTGGTTCATCTCATCTAAACCCTACTGCTTTATCGCTTCATCAGTTGTTATTATAATATACGCACTTCATTATTCCTTTCCATTAAATATTGTTTGATCTGTTAAGATCTGAGAGGGGTTTTAAATTCTCTTCGATTGAAGTTAACCCCGAATCTTACCACTGCCACATTAATAAGACCTGTTTTAAGAGGCATTGTTTTTTCAATATTTATACTTATTTTGAGATGCTAATTCTTAAAATGCTTATGTTAACACAATACTCTGATTTGTGGTCTTTTGAGAAAGAACTTGACGACACTTAAAAACGGATATTAAACTATTCAACTTCTAATACTTTATAAACTAACATTACTTTATAAACTACCTTCACACGTGAACATAGCCAAAACATATAAATTGTGGGAATTCTGATTCGGTGTTGTTGACATTCTTTTGCGAAGAAATAAAAGAGATTACAGATAGTATTACTATGTTGACTTAGATGATCTCTTTTATTTCTTCTTATATTTTAAGACAAGATTTTTCCTACAACACATCAGTATAACTTAAATAATCCTTGGTTTCGGTACCATTGTTGAGGCTGAAAAATATGGCACGAACATTTGGGAGAGCTATTTGAGGAGGTTGGGCGTATGAAAACTGATATTCGTCTTTCGAACACTTTGGCACAAGAGAAGATTCTGAAAAACGACAAGTATTAAGACTGTTAGCGTAACTGGCAAACAGGATCATTTAAGTATGAAAGAAAATATTACTGTTACCTATACCTATACGAATGTAAAATTGTTTTCTTTTCTGCTTGTATTTTGTTACTCTCGTGTGAAACGAAAATCACACAGAGCTCGCGCGTCAACACGCTACTTTCATAGCTTCAAAACGCGATACCAACGTTACGGGAGCTAACCCAGATTTTCATCCAGTCAGTAGAATCGCTTTTTACACTAGCGAGGCGGATCGCCACAAAACTGCTCGGCTTCTCATATTTTCAAACAATGTGATTCCGACGCGTCTTATCAGAAAAGGAGTGGGATTCCCCGAAATTGTAATAATGTGCGGCGTTGCCTTGCAGCTCCTTCGGCATCAGGCGGCTACGCACGCCCGGAATGTGACGGTCATCGTGGCCATCTGTGAAAGGAGTTGAAACAGTTTTGTAAGAGAAGTGAATTACTTTTCTCTCTGTAAGGTAGTTGGCGGTTTTTAGGGAAAATAAAGACTATCTCGAGCATACTGCAACGTGTCCTCGTTGTATCCTCTCTCCGGTTACTCTTTCTATATTTAATCACGCCCACACGTTGGGCGTCCAATGCACCGGGTGCTGTATTCTCTACTCGTCACGTGCACTATCTTTGCCCTGCCCTAGCTCTAACTTACAATTGGGTGCCACAATACCTTCGCTTATCGGTTGCCCGTACCTCCGCTAGCTCGAATCATTATTTATATCCTACCGGGTCGTGGTCCGAGCTCACTCCATACGGAGTTGAGGTAAGGGTCCGTTTCGTTCGTGCCTGGGTCAAATTTTATACAACTACTGAATAAAAACACATGGATTCAAGGCAATTATGAGCCATGTGGGATGCTCATACATTTAATTTCGGATTTCCTTTGCTTATATCCTATCCATAAGCACAGTCTGCCCCTCCGACTTGCGAAACATGACAACACAAATACATAAACACACAGGAGAAGAAAATACAAACATGCACACTGAAAATATAATACAAAAATCTCATACATACATCAGAATGCGCATTCCGTCGTGACCTTTTATAATCCTATCGTTAACCTAATATCAGGACTTGGCCTTCGACAGAATTTTTCTTTCTTTGGACTTGCACGTAGACAAACAAAAAATACAGTAATTGCACAAGTCGTGCCACTTCCTTTTCGCAGCGATGTCACTTCTTGTCAGCGCCCGTCGTTGCTAGTTGTAACGTGCATTATTCATGCACGCAGTTCCCGTTCAGTTGCCATCAGATCCCAGATGCACTCGTCCATTTAAAAATTACCAATGCATCCACGATTATTGTTCCTTGCACTAATCGCGTCTTCCCTAAACGTTACTTCTATTTCTCGCGACGTATTTAGCTTTTGCGACGCTCCTGTTTCCTGCGCCTAACTTGCGTGAATACTGTCCATGCGGATTTTTCCGTGAATTTCTAAACAAATTAAATTGAATTTCAGCTCCACTTAATCTGAACCACTGATTTTATATAACCGAAAATAACTTAAGAACTTTTGCACAACAGTTCCGCGAAATTTCTCCAAAAATTTAACATAGCATCAAAACGCATGCGATCATTATCAGACCCGAACTCATTCTGTCTGTAACACATTTTACATTGTTGGTCCACACAATCCAAGTGACTGTCTTTTATCAAACACATGCCCATCACCATAAGAAATGTTCGAAAACTTTTACATTTTCACTGTTTTCGGGCATCTTGCGTCTTACTATCTGTTTCATAATTTTACTAACTTTCATTTTGTAATCGTCACATTACCGAATTCCCTTTTCCTGTTTTCCTTTTTCCAAAAACCTTTATTTTTCGTTTTCTCAATTCGTGATGACGTCACTTACATCTTCGGTCGCTCTTTCAATTCTTTCTTAATCCGCTATGCTATGAAACTGGATAATAATTTATTCCGACCCTTACATAAATTCCCCCGCGCCGTGACTAATTTTGCCCTAATCTAAATATTTTTCTCTATAATTTCTGAAAGTTTGGCCAAAATCCACCCAGGCATTCACTGGATATTCAATAAAACTCGTCTTGTTGTATACTTCCAGAAGTACAACAATGGGTGCCATGTCTTCAATCTTCGCCGTGTTATACATGCAATTTACACAATTTATGATATTTACGGAACCCGTGGCTCGAATAATGTGATTCTTGTTTTAAAATGTTTCTAAACTTGGGTTCTATTCACTGTTCATAACGCCTATTTCCGCCCCTTATGTTTTCTATTACTTTCCTAATAATTATTATTACGCGGCGCTGTTGTCTATTGTTTATTTCATTCTTAGTTCCTCTTTGCTTACATAAAAGTTCCGTGTTCCATGCATTCTTGCGGGCTAGTCCCACAAATCATTACAATACGACGTTTGAAATGTATATATTCAATAAAACTCGTCTTGTTGTATACTTCCAGAAGTACAACAATGGGTGCCATGTCTTCAATCTTCGCCGTGTTATACATGCAATTTACACAATTTATGATATTTACGGAACCCGTGGCTCGAATAATGTGATTCTTGTTTTAAAATGTTTCTAAACTTGGGTTCTATTCACTGTTCATAACGCCTATTTCCGCCCCTTATGTTTTCTATTACTTTCTTAATAATTATTATTACGCGGCGCTGTTGTCTATTGTTTATTTCATTCTTAGTTCCTCTTTGCTTACATAAAAGTTCCGTGTTCCATGCATTCTTGCGGGCTAGTCCCACAAATCATTACAATACGACGTTTGAAATGTATACCCTTTGTTGTTAATTCACTTCAATGAATTGTTATAAATGATTGTATTCCGTGTAAACCGTCAAATTTGAATTGATTTGGGTGACAATGTGCTAACAATGTCCATCATTCATTCACAAGTCCACCTTAAGAAAACTGGAACGGTTTGACTAGTCTGCATCTTCTTCCTTTCTGTGTTTCACAGTCAATGACATACTACTACAGATAATAAATATAGACCATATTGTCGAAACGAGATCCAAAAAAAGCAAACAAGTACAAAGACCTTAAAATTCAATTAATTTCCAGGATAATCCAATAGGGGATACTCAACATGAGCCTTGAGTTGCAGAACAAAGGTCTATTCAGAGGAGCTAACGATGTAACGGAGACAGTGAAGGAGCAGGCATACCAACTGATGCACCATGCTCTGAACGAGATGCAGGAGGCCATGCTGACCTCTGTTCGAAGGAGACTGAGGATCTTCGAATCAGTGAACATCCTGGCGGAAGGCCTCAAAGCGCATAGGTAGATATGGTACTTTATCAGATCTTTTATGTATCTCTATAAAATTGCAGGTCAGAAAGTCTACAAAAACGTCCACATAAAATTACGTCTAACTATATGGACCCTTGCAAACATTCCACACATTGTGACTCATTGTTTTAAAACTAACTAGTGGTGATACAGAATGGCACGACTTTCTCGTACTAGATAGTTTTCTAAATTCTTTGTTTTGGGCCAGATTTTTGGTCTTCGCATATACCCTTCCCAGCAGCCTTCTATCGTCGCCCAAAGTACATTTCAGTGAAACTCTCAATTTGTAGGTTTTCTAATGGTAGAAACCAACAATCCCTTGAAGATTATTAAAAAAGAGTAAAATCTTGTCATTTAATGAAACTTTCTTTGAAAACTTTACATCTGTTTTTAAGAAAATGTTTAAGCGCTAATGTAGATCGAAAATCTTTTTCACAGATATCTGTTGAGTTTTCGAAAAACGTTATTGGAAATCATTTGAAGCACTTCCTCTCACAAATGCTGTAGTGTATACAAATTTCTGGAAATGTGCAAATTAACAGTATAAGATATATAAAACGCCATTTGCGTAATTTAAAAAAAAAACAGAATACAGCGAAAGGATGTGTGGTGGTGGTGGTGGTGTGGCAGGCGCAGAGTGCTTCGGCTGGAGCAGCGCCTGGGCGCGGCGCAGCGCCTGTTGGTGTCGCACGCCGAGCGCCAGGCGGCGCCTCCGTCGCCCGCTCCCGCGCTGCTGACGCTCTTCCACGCGCCGCGCGCCCAGTGGGTGCAGTGGGCGTCGGCGCCCCACCTCCACGCCCACACGCAGCCACGCACAGGTACACGAGGACTGTCTAGGGGGCGCACATCTATTAGTCGCGCGACTTTTCTTGACGTCTCCCAGCGCGGGGTGCGGGGTGAGGAGGCTTCTCCCTACGTCACATCTAACGGGTGTTGCCAACTGTAACATTACTAATACTATTCGCGCCTCTTTCGCTCTTAATACAACAGGACATTAAGACGATAAAATATAACAAATAATAACACAATTAATAGCAACCACAAGTGAAAATAATTAGATAACGATAATTCCAAAATCCGAATCGAATAAATCACAGGGCACAACACTAACAGCGAAAACGCGAGAACTGAATTCATTCGAAAGCAGAGCTTGGCAGCCCTGACAATCTTGCCGTGCCGTTCCGTGTGAGACCAATGTTGTGACCAGACCGTACCGAGTCGTGCTATGTTGAGCACTAGGGAGCTCAGACGTCAAGAAAAGTCGCGCGACTAGTATTGGGACATCTCGTTTAAGGAATACACGCGTGGCAATTGCCCATAATCAGTTTCTCTTGCACTGGTATTACTTTTTATTTCTTTCACTTCAAATGACAGTTGAGAACTGTGCGTGACGTACAGGGGAAGTGTAATCTCTGCCTGTTTTTTTTAGTTCTCCAATTTCTAACAATAATCTTAAAGTAGATTGATTTAATTTATTTATAAATACAGAATCACGAATGGTTTGAGGCAAAATATGATAACTGGCATGCACATGAAATATTTTTCGGCAGAACATGTATCCGCCAATTGCAATACACTACAGAATGAAAAAAAAAAAAAAAAAATATGCCGTAAAGATCAAGTTACAATCACCAGAATTAGATCAGAACATACGAAGCTTACTCACATCCACCTATTAAACAAGAATACTCCCCCAATTTGCAATATATGTAATGTACAACTAACAATATTACACATTATTCAGGAATGTCCTAAGTACAACCAATCCCGCCAATCAATCTTACAGAACTTTAATGTTGATGCTTTACTTCATTCAAGCACCCAACAAGAAAAAATTATAAAATTTTGTAAATCAATTAATGTCTCTCATGAACTGTAATACTATTTTTTTAGTGTATGTATTGTGTGTATTACCATAACATGTGAAATATTAATAATAATATAAACTGTAATGTAATATAATATAATACAATATAAACTGTTAATATAATATAAACTGTAATAATTCACAGATCAAAAATGTAAAGAAGTATGTAACCATGCTATGTAACCACGAAGTATGTAACCACCCTTATTGTAACTTACTGAATAGTCGCTAATAACCTCTATATAGCGACTATAAATAAATGCAATTAAAAAAAAAAAAAAAAAATGACCCACGTCGTGCTTGAATCGCGAATGGTTTTCCGGCCTACTAGAAGTTGAACTGCCCCGGCGGGGGCCGATCCGCCCTCCCGACCCGCTCCTGGTCGCAGTCGAGCGCGTGGAGCGAGGGCCGCCTCGCCGAGGAGGCCGGGCCGCCGGGCGCCGCCGCCTGCCGAAGAGGACGTCGCACAGCGCGCCGTCCGCCGCCCCGCGCCCGGCAATGTGCGCACGCTCTCCAGGTACAGTGCAAAAGCTGACGTACATTTTATAATTTTCTTTATATGGATATTAGTAAGAAAACCGTAAGTTTGCCTAAGGTAACCTAAACCTAAGATAACTAGAATTGAAATATTTTGCGAACATTTTTTTTATTTTTATTTAATAGGTAATTATTACAGCCAAATTATAAACTTGATCCAATGTGGCTAGGCCGAAGGCCTTTAAGCCATTACAATACCTACATTCTACCGCGTTCTAACCTTTCGCCTTCTGGTATTCACCCCAAATGGTCTCTCCATCGCCTCAAAGCCGCGGAAAAGAGACCATAAGGTACGGCTGAGGGAAAAACCCCTGAAGGGGGAAAAACCTGCCGTCAGAAGCCGAGTACATGCTACTCTATCCGGTTTTTAGACTATTCATTTATTTGGCGCGGGCGTCAGGCATTCTCCTTCCAGTGTTTGGCCTCCACCGCACCTGAAAACACCTGAAAACATGCCATACACTTGTATGCTATAGACGGGAAGGGTAAAACGTAATAGCGTTGTTACATTGGCAACAAATATTGAATTTTCATTGAATGATTAAGTATTTCTAAACACATTATAATGCAATAATACTTGCAATAAGGTTCACGGTGATGTATCCGCATCCATTTTGAGACAGTATTTAATGAAGCCGTCTGCCACCTCTAGCTCAGCTTCCGCGCGCGACCTCTTTTGCACAGACTGGTTGATCTTAGCGCAAAAATATATATGTACAATTCTAATGGTCATCTGATTCTCTACAAATTTGCTTTATAAATTATTTTTGTCAAGTAAATAGTAAGAGACCTACCAGATTTCAAAATTTCACAAATTTTCCTTTTTATTCCGATGTTGCCCAAAATTACTAATGGTCTCTCTAACAAAGTATTTTTGAATTTCTATAGCCATTATAAATAAAAATCTATTGGGCACAAAGATATGAAATTTTCATTGAAACCATCAGTAAGGCTGATGAAAACTGTCAATATAAATGGGGTCGGAAAATAACATGAGTTGCTAACGAGGTTTTGGTCACAGAAGATGCACGGTAAAACCCACAAAAGAAATTGTACAGCCCCACAAGAAGAAGAAGCCTAGCCCACTAATGTTAATGAGACCATGCACTTCATATATTCTTATCTTGAAGGTATCTGATATTGAAAGAAGAAATATAATATTGCAGATGCACGTCTCTGAGTTTTTAAAACTCCAGCTAAGAAGAAATAAAAGAAGTCATCTTCGTCAACATATCAGCTTTATTAAGATCTTAATAAAGCTGATATGTTGACGAAGATGACTTCTTTTATTTCTTCTTATAAGAACGTCAACAACATCCAATCAGAATTCCCACAAACTCCAGCTAACCCATTCATAGATGTATCAAATAAAGAAATACCTACCAGCAAACAATTTCTTATATAATGTTGAATCGGTCGTACCAGATACGTTGCCTTTATTGTTTGAGTCAGGAATTTTACGAAGGAAACGGTGCTATTAACTCATTGAAGAAAGCAATGTATATCGTTTGGGCATGCCGTTGTATCGCCAGTAAGACTTGTCATTTTACTTTCTAGTATACTTACGTATATACGGAGTAATATATACAGATTTTTGGCGGAAAAAAATTCACTGCCGGGCTCTGGTGACAAAGAAGTGTATAAAACCAGTTGCTAAATAAAGAGAAAAAAACCTCTAACACGTGGTGTAGCCATAATCCCTATTTTGTGGGCACTTAATGCCCAAAAAATAATTGGATGCAAAACGTCCGTCCGTCTGTGAACACTCCTAGAGCCTAAACAATACGATCTTCTCCAAATTGAAGAATCACCTGTCTATCAGAATCTTGTTGAAGCTTTGAAATTTTGCAAAACATTCTTAAAATATGGGGGTACTTTACCTGAAGCCTTCCGGACATTTTCAATTTTTTTTCAAAAACGCTTCAAATTTTTTCTTAAACTTTCTTGTAAGAACAGAGTAAAATACATTTACAAACGTGGCATAGGTCCAATTTCCACGGTTAACTCTAAAGTTTCGAATATTGCAAAAGTTTGAATTTTTTCCGGCGTCTTCCTACAACTACAAAACTGAAGACACGGATTTTTCCTTCAAATGAAATTTTTTTGTGCATAAATAGTTCTTTCATTAAGGTCATGAAGATTGTTTTGAAAATTTTAGTAGTTTTCATGCAATAGTGCATGAAATATTTGCAATTTTAAAAAATAACAAAAAGAGATTTTCTCAAAAACGGCTCCAAAGACAGGTCAACAAAAAAGTAATTTTATTGACCTGTCTCTCTCATGTCGGAAATATTTACACTAGAGGCGATTTCTTTACATTATTTCATATATGAGTACAAGTGCTTCAAATAATGTCAAATAAAGTTTCTTGAAAGTGCAACAGTTTTTGTAAACATGAGCTCTTAATTCCGCATTTTGAGAAACGCTCAAACGCTATTTTCTAAAAAAATGGCTCCAAAATTTTACTTCAATTGTTTCCAATTAGCACTATCTATTGAAAACAAATGAAGTAAAAATTTGGAATATGGCGAAAAGTTCATTTTGCTGATTCTTTTGTTTTCGAAAAATATTACACTAATACGTATAGTTTTTTTGAAATATCTCTCACCCCGTTAATATGCACATTTCCATCAGTTTGTATACAGTATTGCAGTTGTTGGCGGAAATACTTCAAATGACGTCAAATTAAGATGAGAAATAGCTTCAAAATTCCTGTGAAGAAGAGCTTCAAATTTCGCATTTACAGTAATGCTTATCAGTCCACACCAAGGAAATTAGAAAACTTTACTACGAGACAGTCTGTGCCAGTCTGTAGCCCCTATAGTTTACTCTTCCTTTTGGCAGGGTTAGCGCATATGTAGACAAGAAGTTTGGATTGATATCTTATTTACTATCTGCTTATTCATATCTTATTTACTATTGGAGATGCTTCATTGCACTTAGAAACTTCATTACATGACACGTCTTACATTCTGTCAAATACTCAAAACAAAATAATGAATCATCACGTCAGTACTTGTTTGACAACACAGATAATAATAGTATCCAGTGGATGTCTAATACACTCCATGCCATGGGAGGAATGATGATAGTAATTCCCCAATTTGTTATCGAGCTTCTTCTTCGACCAAATTCTCGTCAGCAATGCGTGTGATTTCTTGATATCATTCGTATTTATGGTTTTCAGCTGCATTGGTTATTGATATTGCCAAGGAAAACTTCATAATTTTCTGCACATAATTTCTGTGTTTATAGGACAGTCCTGTTTGTAATTCCATGAATTCAGTCGCATTCTCTTTCCCACGTAGGAAACGATAGGTTTTGAAATTGAATTTATTATGTTATCTAAGAGCTGCTGATATACCTGGCTGAGAAAGCTCACTTTCCTTTCAAGTTAATGAATAAATCAATTTTGGATTAATATATCGTATAACAATGTTTAGGTACAGTCACATCCTCTCACGAAAACAATTTTATTTAGAACAATTCATTTCTTCACGACAACCACTTCACCTTTGTCCAAACTCCCCCACATATAAAATAATGCTCCCGATACACATACCTAAACGTTTCTTTGGTAATGACTATTGCGAACCTCTCGTCCAAACAGGATCAAGATGGAAACGAGCGATATAGTAGTGATGAAGGAGTGCTATTACGAGCGATGTAGGGAATATGACGTGGCCGTGATATAAGATATCAAAATCTGTTCTAAATAATCTCTATAATGTACTTGTTGATTTAATTAGTTGTAAAATATATTATACAGATTACTATTTAACATTTCCCCAAATACGGTTTTTAACAGCCATGTTACACGTAGCACTCCTTCAGTAATAAAATTAAAATTACAACATAACAACAAAACGTCATAACGACATTACGACATAAAGATATAATGAAATAATGAAACAACGAAATAAGAACAATAAGAACAATTATTAACTATAAGAACAATTATTAACTATAAGAACCATTATTAACATAAGAACCATTATTAACTATAAGAACAATTATTTCTTTCTATTCAAATGCATTTGATATAAGTAAATCGTGGCCAGAACGTATAGGCCTACAGTCACTCTTATCAGAAGTTTCAAATGCGATTGTAACCTTAAAAAATTTTAAAACATTAGTATTTAATAGATTTTTGTTTTTAATGATCTTTGGATTTCAAAAATACTACCTTAAAGAGACCATTAGTAATTTTGGGCAACAGAATAAAAAGGAAAATTTGTTGAAATTTTATAACTCGTAAGTCTGTTACTGTTTACTTCAGAATTATGATTTGTAAAGCAAATTTTTAGAGAATTGTAAGACCTTTAAAATTGTATATAACCTATTTTGCGCTAAGATCAACCATAAAAAACGTATAACGAAAAACCAAAAAATGCCCGACATTTTTTTGGGGGGGGGAGAACCAAAACTTTTCCAAAGTATTTTGATGTGGAAAATTTAGGGTATTCGTATTAATAACAATATGGACAAAACATTTTCCTCCTCACCTTTTGCCAGGTAAACCCCTTTTTGGCTCCCCAGTAGTAACACTAGTAGGCACGTGCCAACCGCCTTCGGGACATCCACGCCAAGACGCCAATCGAAATGAGAGGTTACTACAAGAAGGGACAGCTTTTACTGCTACTGAATGGACACTGCTGCCAACATAATTGCGAATTATATCGATACACTCAATTCGCCAAATCAGTTCGTCACAGGCAGCGGTCGACTCAACATTGTGCTGCACGCAGTGACAGTATTCGTGGTACATGGAGAGCGTGTGACTCTCTTTAGACTGAGTGTTGCTAGTGGACAGTTTATTGAACAGCTAATACGGCAAGAGAAGGGTAAAACCGTTTTTTTCTCCCCTACGGGGGGATAAGAAGACGTTAAATGACCTCCAACGAATCATCAGCTGAAGGGCAGGCACAAGAGCCAACCCGCCTCAGGTCAACTTTCAAGTCGCAGAAACTGGAGCAAAATTGTACAAAATTATATGTATCCGGACAAAAAACAAGGTTTGATAATTGGTGGGAAGGACATCACTCGAAAGGTATGTAGAAGCCTTAGCTACTATTGTTTCACCACGAAACATATACGCGTCCAACATCTCGAACAGCATAGTGTGCAACTTTCTCAGCAGTAAGCAGTTAGTTGATGAAATAACAGACAAATACAAATGTTTTAATATAAATGGCAGTGAACAAAATATGCGACCATTTGTTAGTAAGCAGAGCGAATAGTTCTATCAAATGTTTATCCAATGATCCGTAATGTAGTAATTGAAGAAGTATTTGATAAATTGAACGTAGTGCGAAGTTCACAAGTGTCATTCCTTCGAGCGGGTTTCGGAAAATAATTCACACATATTTTAAGCTTTCGTAGGCAAATGTATGTGCCGGAAGACTCACTAAACAAAATACCTGACTCTATAGCGGTTGAGTATAAAGGAGACAGAAATTGGATTTATATATCTTATGGCACTATTAAATGTGATCAATGCAAGGAAGAAGGTCGTGTAGTAAGAAACCGTAAAAATGTAGACAATATTAATTCCAATATTATAGTTAACCGCTACGGCAATTCTACTTTTGATGAAGATTTTCCTCCAACTGAGACTGGAAAGACAACTAAATCAACTGTCGCAGATTACAAGTACATCTGGCAATAAAACATCAGAACTAACCCTGAATAGCTCGGAAGAGAGAACACATAAGTTTGCTAAACCTGCCAAAAAGAAGAAAAAGGTAAACCGAGAAAACAACTCATAACTAAAGTGAGAAAAATAATATTCGTAGTAATAGTATTAGTATAATATTATAGTAATTATTATTATTATTATTATTATTATTATTATTATTATTATTATTATTATTATTATTATTATTATTATTATGAACTTAACCCGTGTGGTTACATCGCACAGACGAGCTGTAGAAAAGATACACCAGAAAATACTGCATTTCCATGAATATTCATGTATTAACCAAAATCTTTACACGTATATACATGATATTGTTTTGGCCATAACAGTAATTACTTACCTTAAAGAAATGACTGAATTGTCATTTCTTTTATTAGTCATCACTGAAATTTTAATGTAATGGGATTTGTTTCAGATTAGTAATAATTGGACCACGGAACGTGTGACAATTTTTGTTATTTTAAACTGAATATTTTTGAATTTTGAACTATAAATATTTTAAATAAATACCGTGTACATCGCAATGCACCGTGTCTGTAGAGAGATGGGTACATGGATTTCAGCACCATTAGCCAACATATCCACCAATACATCTTACCTACCAATGCAATGTTACTTACTCTTAACAAGTATACTCAGTCACACATATTGCACAAGTGATAAATGTAAATCTGCAATTTGAACAACTCCCTCCCTCTGAATATGTGAAATAATTATTTAAAGTGTACATGGAAATGCACCACATATAATGTGCTTAGATGAAAAAATGATATAAGTGAGATTGTCATGACATGAGACACAAAATGACAAATGTCACTCTTGTTTGTTAATGATTACAAGGCAAAAGATAGTAGGTTCTTGTAGTTTATGAAAAAACAGTGGTAGCAAATTGCAATAAGAAAAAGCCACAGATTAATTATTCTTGACATCTCGATGCTTAAAATTGCTGGCATGGAAAATTTTTAAAAAGTGACGTATTACGTTTAGCCATCTTAACACAGAAATACAGAGCGAGATACATTGCATCTATTGCATAACGTTCTGTAGACAATATTACTTACCAATTAAGTAATATCAGCTAACAACTTACAAAACATTAATCACACTTAAAAGTAATTCAGCTTACAGCAATGTGAAATAATATACATTTGATCTCTCTTTTATCAATATTATTATTATTATTATTATTATTATTATTATTATTATTATTATTATTAATTCAATATCATGTAATTACCAATATGTCTATCAATAAATTTTATCTATTAGTTCAAAATAACAAAACTTGACAAAATTTCCTTAGTCCAATTATGATTATAAATCTGAAAAATGTATGAATACACTTTCTAAATACTATTCAGAATTCCCTCAACTCTGATGTTTTCCGTAGATATCACAATTTTATACAGGCGCGGCTCGTCATTAAAGGCTATGAGGCGGAGCCTCATCTAGAGAAATCGTTCCCTAAAATAAATTTAAATATATATTCATAAATGTTTTATTAATTAATAATGGATTTCTGAGTTATATTATATCACAATCATATCAAAATGTTTCTTTGTCAGTTAGTTACC